>JZKD02S1080890.1:0-14280 GCA_000966675.3 Picea glauca | reverse complement strand
CTCATCAACTACATTAACGAATCTGCCTTTGTGGGTTATCAAGTCAACTACTTAAATTAAAAGATGAAGTAACAGATCCAGAATATAAAACCCCGTTTTATAATTGAAAACCCGAGGCATGTCGGGTTCTGTTACGATTATAAATTTTTCGAAGATGACAACGAGGCATATGGGTGTTTGTTACAGTGATTTTTTTTTTAAGTTGACAACGAGACTATATTATTCAAACACTGGTTGTTAATATTAAATATACACTTGTTTGTTAATAATCTTTATATTACATAAAATAATAAATGTCGACTTTTCCGTCCAACAGACCAGGGTGGAAGCAATAAAGAAGCAAGAAAGTCTGCAATGTAACGTGGAGTGATTTATGGATATTTATGTTTTCAATAACGATCAACAAAAATCGATAATGCCGCACAGATCAATGCAGGGAGACCATACGATTCTATTTATACCACAAAGAAACTGCACTCTCTGCACTAATTTCATAACGTTGTGAAACCTTGTATATACGTTATTTCAGATTTCATCATGAAGCACTCTGTTTCAGAGTTAGATGGAAAAATGGATATAATGAACCAGTGGTATCCACAGAGATTTCTATAAATTCATGAGAGCTCTTTCTCCGATCTCATATCTCGCCAGAGCTCGAGATTGCCATGTGTGCGGCACTCGGGCCCACCATGGCTGTCCCCGTGTTCTTTACCTCAAACTCTTCTTCTCTGAGGGACCAAGACGACGATTACAGAGAGCTCATGAAATCCGCGTCTCAGAAGAAGAGAGCAACAACAACGTTGTCCCATCATGAGCCCTTCCCCCAGAGTTTGAGCACTCCTACAGATCTTTCTCATATTTTAGGAAAACTGCTGACGAAGATGAATCTCCACGCAAGGAGAAATGCTAATGCTGTGTAGAATCAAGACAATGAATTCCTCTATGTGAGAAATGGCAAATAAAATGCCTTGCACTATGTATTCGTATGATTACTTTCTGAGAAATTTTGAAGGGTTCTGTCCTTTTGACAAGTGTATAAGTCTATGAAGAGTATATATTTAGAAAACTTCAACAAATAAAAGTCGGACAATACTGGTTTCACAGAGATTTTGAACTTGCTTATCAATGGATTTGATTCTAAATAAATCGTAATAAAGCATATTTTATATAAAAAAACGTATATCTTTCTTAGAGGTTGGATCGATCAGGACCCGTGTTGGAGAGAATTCTAAGATGAAGAAACTAAAACTCAGAAGAGTTGGACTAGTTTGTAACGTGATTTTGGCCCAATAAAATCACAGTGAATGGTTATTAAGTAGCTTTCTGAATCTTATGAATATATAAGCCTAATATGCATATAACACCAAGGCTCATTTGGCAATGTTGTGTGTGCAGATACAGGAAGCCCACTTCGATTTACAAATCTAAGCATTTGGACCAATTTCCTACACAACATTCTTTCGATTACAAGTTTAATAAACCTTGGGGACTTCCAAAAGAGAAGTAGGTACATTATGGTTTTCCAAAGTCAAACATACATGAAGGAAAGAGAATTGGACATTTAGAAGTCTCTAAATGTACTCTTTATCTATTTTTTTGAGGAGTAGAAAATAGCTTATGAGGAAATCATCACCCTAAATGAGTTTACATATGTCTTAAACTAATAATGTTGAATGAGAAAGACTCCACATTTGATGGTTTATTGTGTAAATTTTACAAGGTCATATGGGACTTGGTTGGGCCAGAGCGCTTCTGCAAAGCTATAGAAAAGCTCTACAAAAGAAAGCTCTTAGTTTTAAAATCAGCCAAGGGTCCATTAAGTTTCTACCCAGGGAGGTTATCCTAAGCGTATCACTAATTGGAGGTCAATTGTTTTTCTCAACACTTCCTACGCTAGATTTTGGCTGAAGCACTAGCATTGAGACAAAAATATATGCTACATAAGGTTGTGATACTAGAGTAGACATGCTTCATATGAGGGAACTACATTCAAGACATTGTAATTTTTGTTTAAGAAGGCATGGTGTGGGTTTGAACCTTTGGGTTGGATACTCTCTTAACCAAGATCAACATTGAAAAATGTTATGACAAGGTGGAATGGTTGTTCATCTAAAAATTCTTACATCCCTTGGCTTCAACACTTTATTCATTCAAGTGATGGAAACATTGTTCGTGAAAGCCTCAAGCCACCTCTCCATTAATAGGTGTAAGCCTAAATAGGTGGGCTCGATCTAGTCCATCTAGAAAGGATGTTTTCTCACTTCGACACTGTCTCAGTTGTAGAATTTATCGGTTACCTTTTGAACCATAAATTAGGACTACGATTGATTAAAGGGATCCCTCTTCTTGAACCTAATGTTGAATAGTTGGTAAGAAATCACTTTTTAAATCATTCATTCCTAACCATTCTTGAGGATCATCTCTCTTGGGATAATATGATGGCATGCCTTGACACCTTGTCTTACTTAAGGCTCCTGTATTCATGAAATTACAAAACCATTTACTATAGGAAAAGCCAATACCAAGTCTATAACTAAATAACTTCTCAAAAATAATCCTAGATCCACCCTAGACAAGTCTTCAAGTTAGTCAACAACTTTCTCACAGTCTAGGTGTCTCCCAAGGAGTTTTGGGAGCTTATAAAGTATAGGGTGGAGAATAAAATTGACAAATAGGTGACTAGGCCTCTAGCATTAATAACCAACTTTTAGATTTTCATCAAAGTCTTGACTTCTATGTATGTTTAGTACTCATCATGTTGGTTCCCATCAAATATTACATACCATTGCATAGAAAAGGCTCACAAAAACTTATGGGCCTATCCTAGCTAATGGAAAAATATTTCAAATAATCAATTGGGACCTTTGCTGCACCTCAAGGGTGCTATGTGGCCTTAGTGTAAAAAGAAAAATTCAATCTCGAACTTTTTGTGCCAAATGGGTACTGAGAGTAGTCATAGGAAAGGAGGATTGGAAAGTATTACTGAGACACTACATTAGCATATGGATTCCCCTAGTAAATAAAGGGTATTTAAGGGAGTCTCTTTGCAGAATATTCTAGTCAACCACATGTTAAATTCAAAGTAGGTTGGGCATTTTGTTATACAAAGTATTTAGAAGGATAATAAGGCCAACAAATCGTTTCTTTCTTTTAAAAAACTCTCTCTCATAACAACCCTTTCTTTTAATGATCATTGTCTCTAATGGTCTAATCTCATCTTGCATGAGTTAAAGTTTTTAGCTCAAACAACCTAGTTATTTTCCCTAAAGTTATCCAATAAGGGAATTCAAATGAACAATTAGATGTTTGAGGATCAAAATCGAATGTGGTTGTCTTGGTTGAATTTAAAGAAAAAATTCAAATTTTATGATATTGAAAATTAGTACTTAAGAATATTATGGTCAAGTTGGGCCTACAAGGTGGATATGTCCAAAGCCAATGTAGTAGGGGTGGATTGATATCCTCTGGTGCATGTTGACATGTCGAATTGGTTTGTCAAGAGGGTAAGGGAGAGTGCCCGATGGAAATCCCTAATTAGTCTCACTCTTGTTTGGAATAACACTTCCAACCAGTATGTGGGTCTGGTTGCCGCTGGGTTATTTGAGAGGGAGAAGGAAATTGATTTTCTTCTCTCCAATTAGATATAAATCCTTATCTAAATATCTAGAGCATAAATGAAATTAAAACTTTTAATCTATCTATCTATATATTCTACTTTAACCAATCTTGATTAGGAGAAAGAATAATAACAATGAATACAACCACATATAGTGTTATTGAAAAGTTGAAATAGTTCACACCGATCAACAACTCATTAACATAATGAAATCATAGATTTAATCAGAATTAATTGTAAACAAAACTTGTAACATCAACACTACATCCATTCATGAATCATAACAATATGAGTAATCCTAAACACAACACGTAGAAATAATTCATATGAAAATCATTTAGAAAGATCCAAAACAAACATATCAACAGAAAAATCCGTATTACATTTGACAATAGTTAGGATCCCATATGCCTTTTGCTTCTTATTCATAGAGAGATAATAGTATCATTCAGATGTACAATCCAAAAAAATCCTTATATCTAATTAGGATATCTCTTTTATAAGATAAGAGAGTCTCTCTACATTCTGTAACTGTCAACATTTCAGATGAAAGTCACCTCATTTTGTTTCTCACTCTCTAATACTTGGACTTTTTGAATTAGCAAATTTACAAAAAATATGGGAATGTCAAGCATTTCTTGAATTCAGATGATTTACAAAGTTAGACCACGATTCATTTGCATGGATGATCCTACTTATCATGTCTGGTTTTTTTTTTCAATCTCTATCCCACCATCACATATTATGTAATTAACCTTTGTTTTCAAATATTTCATTGCACTCTTTGCAAAATATTTTATTGCTAGTATACACTTCACTGTTCATATCATATATAGATTACTAGATTCCATGTCAATTAGGTCCAACACTTCTATCTCATGGTTGGCCTTCTCTCTGATGGATGCCACCTTCTCTTCCTTGGCTTCACTTGGTACTACTATATCAAGTTCCCCATTCAATGGCATCTGTAACATGATATCCAAAAGTTCATCATTTGTATTCAACATCCTAGTACATGTTTTTTTAGTGTTGTTTAGTGTTCCTTGCACTTCAGGACACAAATTCTTCCATCTGTCCAACAACATATGGTTTTTGTCTTGTTCCCTTCTAGTAAGTCTGAGTAATGTTCCAGGGGCTGTCATGTATACGTCCTGCCACTATTTTCTCTTCTTGAATGCTTGTTCCAAGTCCTCGTATTGGCCTTTGATCTCTCCTAACTTATCAATTAGCTTGGACACTTCTTCATGGTAGGCCTAGATGGCCCTAAACTCCATCAAGAAGTTGAACCATGCTTATTTTAGTTGTTCATTCAATTCAATAGATTCCTCTTTAAACAAGGGTAGTAATTTGTTTCCCTCTTTCTTACCTTCCAATTGAAGTTGTTTCATTTCCTCTTCTAGGAGAAGTATATTGTGGCTTTGTTGTTCAATTAGTTGTTCTTGTTCCAATGCTTTTTCCTTCAAGCATGATATCTCATGAGTGCATCTATGCTTTGTGTTTTCAACTTCCTCTGCATGTATTCGGTGTTCCTCCTCTAATTTGACTTGGAATTCTCGTTTTAATTCATGTCTTTGTTGTTGTAGTTGTTTGTTCTAGGCTTGCTACTTTGTGCTTATACTCTTCTACCCTGTAGTTGAGCTTATTTATTGTGATAGTGTTTGCACCTGCAAACACATATAATGTTTTTGATGTCTTGGCTAATTCCTTCTAGAGGTCCTCTCTAGTTATGGACCAATCAAAATTTATTTTGGATCTCTTTTGTCCATAGGTCTCCCCTATTTTTTGTTGTTTTGATGACCTCCTTGTGATTCCCTATTTTGAATTATTGTAGTAGAAATTCCCTACAGTGATCACTTTGTCATTAAATTCTAACAACTTCAGGAACAAATATAAGAATTTGGATGGTATCACATTTATAGGAGTCCATGGGTTACGAGGAGAGGTTAAAATTGATATTTCTTTGAGAGATTCAGGGGTAGACATTCTTATTCTCCCCTCTTCCTCCTCCTTCTTCTTGAATTCTACATATTTGTGTGCTTCTAATGTAATCCTTTCCTATTCCTCAATTCCCATGTGGGAAACCTCTTTGGACATCTTTCTTTTCTTTTTCGTGGCCTAACAGGTGGCTTCATCCTCTGTGGATTTGTGGGATCTTTATTCTTCCACGACCTTGTGGGCATGTGACACTTCTAAAGCTTTGCGGGTTTTTTCGTCCTCCATGGACTTGGATTTCTCTGTGAATTTGCGGGAAGTCTCGATCTCTTTGGGTAAATGTTCCTATTATTCCTTTTGTTTAGTCCTCTCTTCTTCATTAAGTAATTTCCTTAACTCTTATTCTTCTCCTTATTTCTGATCTCTTTCGTATGCATCCATCTTCTCCCGAATGTCTCTCATTATTTTCTGAAGTTGTTGATGAAAAAATATTTTCTTTTCTTCTTGTTCTATGAAAAATGAATCAAACATGTGTGTGCCTTCTACATGGTCAACACTTCTTCGAATGATCTAGCCTCACGAAATATTTCTTCTTCTTCTCTCATTCATGCTCTAAGGGGGGAACCATTTTCAAGGCCTTGTAGTGGTTATACACGACATTTATGGGATCGTGTTTCTTTGTTGTTCCTATACATAAAATTATCTATTTAAGAGATCTTACCTCCTTCCTTGCATGCAATAGGTTTTTTGGCATGAGTTTTCCCATATTTATTGGGAAACTGGGCTAGCTCCTTTTGTTCACAATCTATAGGGTAGCTACCACACCAACTTCCATTGTTTGGTACACCACTTCTCAGGACCAAATTTTATCTGAAACATACCTAGGTAATAGGTGTGGTGGAGCACTACATCCTATTGACAAACGAGAAAATTCCCTCCTGCAATAGGGGATAACTACCCAATCACAAGCCCCAATTAGACTCATTTTCATTTGGGATGGTAGTTTCCAACCAATATGTGGGATCAATTTGCCCCTCAAAATGATTTCTCTTTCAGAAAGAGACTTTATTGTTTAGGCTTTAATCTAACTTAACCTATGTTTATAAAAAGAAAAGGAGACTAATGCACTATTATTATCTAAAAAATGAGAACAAAGCTAGAAAAGTTTAGAAAAGGAGGATATATTCTCGATAATTAGAAAGAATTCTTCTGGAGTTTCTAATTCCTGACTCGTCTCAGCAGGGCTCCTCAGTAGTAACATGGTACCAAATATAAGAGCTCGTGTTGTATCCCCGACTACAGGCTGAATAGGTTCTAAGTAAGGATTGAGTAAGGCCTATAGGTGTAGGTGAGTAAAGAATCACCTCAAAAATACCTTGAATACATTAACAATTGCTACTAAAAATAGATAGCAGTCATTAAATCTACACTTCATTAATAGCCAAAGAGATAATTAGAAATTTTGGAAAACATATGATTATGAGACAACAATCTAATGAACCATTTTCCAAAGTTATATTAGTTCATTCACAACCTGCAAGAATTTGTCTAGCTGAAATATTATTTATGTTGGTTAACAAGAAACAAGTATTGAGAAAAAGAAGGAAATAGAGATGTCATGCCTCCCAAAAATAATTTTTAAGGACTATTCATCTATTAAAGTACATGCAATAAATTCCAAAAATCATAAAAATAATCTTTAATCGAAAAGATGTTTTTTTATTAATATCTAGCTAATTAGGAATAATGTAATAATCACAAAAGAAATTTTATGATGATTGAATGAAAAATATCAAGTCAAATTTAACTACAGAAATACAATGCTAACAACTATGCTTCATTTAAAAAAAAAATTCTAATAAACTGGAATTTAAAAAAAAAAATGGGATTAAAACTGATAAAAATACCAACTTCAAATCTTTTTTTTTTTTTAAATACAAGAGACGTTAGGTATTACAATGCTAACAACTATGCTTTATTTAAAAAAAATTCTAATAAACTGGAATTTAAAAAAAAAAATAGGATTAAAACTGATAGAAATACCAACTTCAAATCTCTCTTTCTTTTTTTTTAAATACAAGAGACGTTAGGTATATAAAAGAGACTTGAATAGAAATAACAATGCACTTTCAAATAATGGTCCCTTGTCGAGAGAAAATCCAAAAAGTACCAGGTCTGGCCTAAGATCATTGATTCGATCCTGAGAAAAATCTTCAACCATGATTTTGGAGATTGTCATTCTCTTGTTCTTGCTGCTAAAAACTTGCCCTGCTGACACCTAGGTTGACATGCACATTTAATGAGGGATTTTAAGTCGAATCTTCTGGAACAATGAACAACACACCATCCCGTGAAAATAAGGGTGATAACCCATGTGTCCAATTCTTTAAAAAATATCTTCATACATGATAACAAATGAGAAATTACAAAAATCTAGTTGCTCTTGTAAACACAAATAACATAACTAATTTTTATTTGCTAATTTAGGAATAAAAACAAAATAGTTATATCTTATTATCTTAAACATCATTGCTATGAGATATCCCTGGCTAGAACGAAGGTGTATGTGCCACAAAAATGGACAGGTTTTGAGGTAAACATGGAATTGGGTATTAGATATAACCATATGTTGGAAGAACTTTGAAAAAATTGTTGGTTTCCTAACTTGAATTTAATCCTCTAGTCTATTGTTCGACCTCCTTTCCCTGATTTTTCTTCTCAATATACATATGAGGACTTTTACTTGTACGGTTTGATTTCGCAATATTAGTTTCTTCTTTTGATTGAACCACTTGTATGGTTGTTTTTCCAATAAGGTGTTTTCTTTCTTTAGTTGCTCATTTTCACCTTTTAAGCTGCCATTTTCATTCTTCATCCTTATATTGTGTTCTCTTAGAAATTCATTTTTAGTTTCGATGAACCTTTCAAGGACTTGCAGTTATTGAACCTCATTTTTTAACCTTATAACATATTCCTTCTTCCTTAAATAAGAGGCTATGATCAAGGTTGATACAATGACTAAATATACATTTGGTTTTGAAGGTTCACCTCTCCCATTGTTGGTGTTTGGTTGGTGTTTGTACGTATTCATTTTTCCTCACAATCCATATTTGTATGTAACTCTTCCTTATTAATGCTATTAGTGGGAGAAAATTATTTATTATTAATAGAAGGAGGACCTTCATCCACCATCTCAATGCTTTCTAAGAACTCATTAAAATCCTGTTGAGATTCATATAACTTGGGGTTTGATCTAGGGTTTGATTCCAAGACTTGAAATTTTCATCTCTTGGTATGTTTGTCCAAGATAGGACTCATTGCTTCATTTATCCTTTGTTTCTCTTGAATTATTTTATCCATGGCTCTAGTTGTTCTAGATTGAGGTATCCATTTTGTAGTTGTATTTTCTTTCAAACTACTTTTCCCTTGTTTATAGTTTTTAATCCATGAAATTCCAAGAATTTCCATGACATCCTTTGTATCCTCAAGTTTTTGACCTACTGTATTTTCTGCTACATTTCTTGACCTTATCTCCGTAGTGTCTTTAATTAGTCCCTCTATAACAACTCATGTGGTATTTTGATCTTCAAAACCATTTGTTGAAATATTGTAACTGCAAAGAGTATTCTATTTATTTATTGAGTCATTATTAATTAGATCAATCCCATTTTGTGGATTGATCATGTCAAGCATTGTAATTGACAAGATCCCCTTTTGCGGATTGGTCAAACCCTAAATATATTGTGCAAATTGAGAAGAACTCCTCCCCTAGGATAATTAAAGTGGTTTTAACCACTAAAATGACAAGTCGGCCCTACCCAGTGAAGAGACACCTTTCCAACACCTGCCAGTTTGTATAAATAAAGGAAGTCAGTGCCTCATTTGATCACTCACTCATTCTCTCACTCAATGCGCAAGTTTGGTAGCTGCAGTTGGGAGAAGAAGGAAAATAGAGGTGCATTGCTTAGTGGAGGATATTCTCTAGTGTTTGGTTTATCGTCTTGGCATTGTATTGGCTATCTATATTAAGGAAGTTTTTACTGGTTTTTCTCCCCCATGAGGTTTTCCCAGGATAAATGTTATGTATCTTGTGATTGTGTTTCTCTCAGTGATCCTACCTATGCTATTGTTATCTAGTAAATTGAAAAGAAACCTAATAATAGATAAAAACTTAACATGGTATCAAATCTAAGTTGATAAGAGCACCTTTCACTGGATAAGAAAAAAAGTCATTGTTGTCGTACAAGAAAATTAGGGATTTTCATTGGAGAGCAAGTTTTGCCTAAAATCCATTTAGAAAAGTGCGCCCTACCCTAGTGAATCTTTTGGCACCTTGAACACACTTTTTGAGTGGATAGAACTCCCAGAAAGTGAAACCCTAGTTTTCACTCATACCAGAAAACTAGGAAACCAGAACCAGTACCAGAAGTACCAATCCATAATTATGTTGGTCAATTTTGAAGGGGTAAAATTTGGATTTTCAGAAATCTGACTACATCATCTTACTTGCCTCAACTCAGCGCATCTAGCCCCTAGATCAGAATTTCAAAATTTGAAGTTTGAAAAATTAGGGTTTCCTCATAAAACCCTAAGTTGCAATTGCAGTTGTAGTTGCAGTTTCAAAATCAGTTACATTTGCAGTATCAATTGAAGTATCAACTGTAGTACCAGTTGCAGTCACCCTTGAATTTTTTAAGAGTTGGTAATTATTACCATTGCTACCAGATGGTGCCACTACCTACAAATACTATTAGAGGTATGTATTCACATATGTTTAAACTGATAACATTTAAAGGGTATTTGCAGAAGAAGGGATCTCTTACCATAGATCCATAAGTATCTCAGGATTCAACACATTCGGAGGAATAATGCAACCCAGGTTTGATTATTCTAACAAGCATCTATTTGATATGACATTATTTTTATCTAGGTTGCATGTTGAAGCTATGACCATCATACTAACCTTTGGTCAAAATTAAAGTCAAAGTATTAGATGGATTAAATTTGAGATCATAGATTTTATTCTCTAACCCAACCTTATGTCAAGATAGCATATTGCCTTAGTACAAAAGACAGGTTGAAGAAAGAACTTGTCATCTTGAGTGAAGGAGACTTGGAAGAAAAGCAACACACTCATTCTTGAGGACAAGACTCCAGGTTCCAGGTTTGATTAATTAAGTTGATAATATTCAAAGTTGCACATGAGAAAGTTGATAACTACCCCATTACAAGTAAACACTATAGTTGAGGTAGAAGCGTTTGGAAATTATTATACTTGCTAGCATGTGATCGTATCAAGATAAATGCTTAATGTAATCATTTACCAGATACAACTAACATCTCCTCTAGGAGAAACTTCTTGTGTTGATTCCAGCTTACCTTGGATGAATGTTTGATCACAAAACTAGAAGAGTGTTAATCTCATTTCGTATTGTATTTCTTACTTTTGATCCTTGTTTCAGACAGGTCATAAGTGAAATCTCTAAAGGAGCTATTGTGACAATTGTCCGTGCTATTGTTTTATTTACTATTATCAAAAGAGTATTATTCTTGCTTGTTGTTTTGTTGACCTTGTTTCAGGTCATAGGTGATAACCTCGAGGAAGCTATAGTGAAGGTTGCAGAAGGAAACATATTAGATTAGACATGAAGCAAACTATGTACATAACCATATACATTCATGTACCAAAGAAGATGAAGAAGAAGTTATATTTTGAAATCCAGAGTATCTCATATGGAGATTGATTGTAAGGAGAAAAAGGCCCCAAAGGTAACCGAACATTAGAACAAAAAATCACAGTAGACTTTTTCAAAGGATAATGAAGCCAGCTTGACAGGAAGCAGAACTCATTTGAAGTCAGACTCAACTTTTTATATTTGGACTTGGTATTCAACACCAAGTATACCTTGTAAGAGATGATGAAGTCCTTGTAGACTTAGAAGAAATTGAAAGTAAACATGATATCAGAAAGGATCAGATGAAGAGGCAACTTTCAGGACTGGGAGATAGATGTCATGAGAAGACTAGATCGTAGATTTAGAAACTTCTAGGAGATATGGAATCTCCTGGGAAGATTCCCTTGTTTCAGTGACAGAGAAGGAAACCAGTCAGAAAGACTAGGATATGGATTCTTCCATGAGACTAGAATATAAGTCAGTATTGACTTCCATTATTGATTTAAAAAGATCGAGCATGTTGCAGATGTACAAATCCTGATGTGTGTCTAAAGGATTCTCCCAACAAGAGGGAGAATACTAAGACAAGACACTTACTCCAGTAATTGGAGAAATAGTTCCAGTGTTTATGAAGACAACCAGAACAACCATGATTCATATATAGTATGAGATGTAGGGGGAGAAATCCCCATATTTAAAATTGAGTGGAGACATGACTACAATAAAATATAGAGTTACCTCCATGAAAGAAGAAGAGCTACCTTCAGTATCAGTTATTGATCCACTCTCAGTTTCAGATGAAGTTGTTTTTGTGATGAAGTAGAGGAGTTACTCTCATATTTCAATAGTCATGGTGAGAATGGAGAAGCCATTCTCAACTTTAGAGCATTTGTAGGTGTAGAATCCCAATTCCAGAGGAATAGTTGCAGAGAGAGTAGAGGACATACTCTCAGGTAGTGAGACAGATAGTGCTTTGCAAAAAGCAAGTAGAGCTAGCACATGCTTGTGCATATCAAGTTGGAGTTGAAGCAAATGTACCAAGATGGTACAATGTGATGTGAAAAATTGGATTTGAAGATTGAAGATAGAGAGACTCATGTATACAGATTGAATGAAGCTTTATACGTGTTGAAGGAAGCTCCTAGAGCTTGATATGGCAGAATTGAAAGTTTCCTGACGTGCTTGGGATTTACCAAAAGTAAAGTCGATTCTAACCTTTACTTCAAGGTTATGAATGGTGAGCCAGTGATGTTGCTACTACATGTAGATGATGTATTCTTGACAGATGAAGAAAATATCATCACAAATTACAAGAAGAATCTCACTACAAAGTTTGAGATGAAAGGCCTATTGCATTATCTCTTAGGTCTTGAAGTTTGGCAGAGCCCAGAGAAGATCTTCATTAACCAAGGGAAGTATGCAGTTTAAATATTGAAGAGGTTTGATATGTTGGAATGTAAGTCAATGAACACACCCATGGAAACTAAGTTGAAGCTCCTGGTTGATACTTCGTCAGAATTGGTTGATGCTACGCTGTATAGACAGATCATTGGATCGTTGATGTATCTGATGAACACCAGGTCAGATATATGTTTTGTTGTGAAAACCTTGAGTCAATTTATGGTAGATCCCAGACGTGTTCACCTTGTTTCTACAAAACATCTAATGAGATACCTTAAGGGTACATCAGACTATGGTATTTGTTATAATGGAGATCATGACTTCAGACTGATTGGTTATACCATTTCGGTTTGGGTTGGAAGTATTTCTAATAGAAAGAGCACTTAAGGATGTTTTTTCAGTCTAGGGTCAACCATGATCTCATGGAAGAGTAGGACGCAATCAATTATTTCTCTCAACATGGAAGAAGAAGAATACATTGCAACATGTTTCATCAATTGAGAATCCATATGGATTCGGATGTTTTTGACAGATCTATTTGATCTAGAGATGCAAGCCACCATGATTCTATGTGATAAACAAGTTGTATAAAGATGATGGAGAATCATGTGTTCCATGATGAGTCGAAGCACGTAGAGATTCAATATCACTTCACTCGTGATATGATGCAGAGAGGAGCTATAAAGATCCAATGTGTTGGCATGAATGAAAAGGTTGCAGATGTGTTGACCAAGCCCCTGTCTCGTGTAAATTTTGAGCGTTTTTTTATACAAGCTTGGTATAGTCTGAAAGGACATCCCTCGAAAGGGGGAGTGGTGCGGATGATACTATGGTATCATGATTAGTAGTGGTAGCTCTGTTAGGATTTTATATCCTAGGGAATCTTATGATTTTTGGGCAGATCCTTTGGGTCTGTCAGACTACCATGTGGTAGCTCCATTAGGATTTCATATCCTAGAGAATCTTTTTGATTCCTGGGAAGATTCTTTGGATCTGTCAGAGTACCAAAAAATGTTGTTGATGTAGCCTCGTGCTGAATATTTCCAGCTTCGTGCTGATGTTGTTGATGCCAACCTCATGCTGAATATTTCCAACTTCATGCTGATGTTATTGATGCTAGCCTTGTGCCAAATTTTTCCAGCTTCGTGTCCATGTTGTTGATGCCAACCTCGTTCTGAGGATTTCCAGCTTCGTGCTGATGTTGTTGATACCAGCCTCGTGCTTAAGATTTCCAACATCGTGTTGATGTTGTTGATGCCAGCCTCGTGTTGATGTTGTTGATGCCAACCTCATGTTGAAGATTTCCAGCTTCGTGCTAATGTTGTTGAGATGTGAGCTTCATGTTGAATATTTCTAGCCTAGTGTTGATGTTGATGATTCTCCAACCTTCGTGTTGTGATGTTGTTGATGTTGATGATGCTCTAGCCTTCATGCTATGATGTTGTTGTTGTTGATGACGCTCCAGCCTTCGTGTTGTGACGTTGTTGTTGTTGATGATGATGCTCCAACCTTCATGTTGTGATACTTTTTTTGTTGATGTTGTTGTTGGATTACTGAGAGGGGGGTGAATCAGTAATAACGTAATTTTAATCCTTTTTCTTCAAATGTTATATCAATGTAGAATTATTATCCAATAATGAGCAGTAATAAATAAGC
>JZKD02S1080857.1:0-13160 GCA_000966675.3 Picea glauca | reverse complement strand
AAAAGAAGTTGCATTTCCCTTTGTAAAAACCCTATTAAAGAGGATTTTCGCATGTTGCACTATAGCTAGGGTGAAAAAATGCCTAGTTTTTGCAGGCTGCACCATAGCTAGGTCGCGAAGTGTTCGTAGGTTTCTATATAGGCATGGTGCGAAAATGTTCATACGTGGGAAAAATGAGCATCTTCTCAATGCTTCTAGAAGGAGAAACTTCCATGGTGAGGTGTCATCTAAATGGTTTGGATCTTACTCGCTTTCATGATTTAGTGGGATCATCCTAACCTCCTCACCTTATCCTCTTCAACTTATAAAAGGAGAGGATCTCTCATGGAAGCTAGCTTTTTATTTTGGAGCTTGGATTGGATTGAGCTTTGGAGATTATTAGCTTGGCTAGATGAGCCATTTTGTCAAGATAGATTGTGAATATTATCATATCTATGCTTTCAGAATTCTTGGAGTGGAAGTGTGTGGGGAACGAAGTATAGTTGGAAGGGACCTTATGACATCAAGGCCATGGTTGTAATCTCTCTTTCACATTTAATATGATACAGTAATATGATTCTTTCCTATAAAGCTTGTTGTGTTTTATTGTATGATTCATTGATCACATACATAAGTTTATATTAAGTTTATGCTATTACTATGACTTTGGTTGGTTGTGTTATTTTGCAGGTTCATCATTGTATGAGTTTTGGAACGGAACTAGGATGGCGATGGCAAGAGGAAGTGGCATTTAAACGGTATGTCACCTATCCCTCTTTAGTTAGTAGATTCAATATCTAAAATTTAAGGAAAGCGTCATGTTCTGGTGTGTTTTGTTCTAGATCTAGGTGGATCTAGGGAGATCATTTAGTGTCCGCACCTACCGATTCATCCCATAACAAAATTGGTGATTCCGTTGGGGACTTGGGTTGTTTCCTAGTTAGTATAGTTTCCCTTTCTTTGATTGCTTGATTTATGGCCTCTGAGTTCGTGGGAGATCCATCCAGACTCTCTGGATCTGAAAGTTAACTTAGACTCTTTGTCCTTTTTCCAAATTCCTTTTGATTACAGACATTCCCGCACTTCACCTGTATATAGCCTGCGAAAAACTTTGATTTTCGCACCTCATTGTTTAAACCAGTGCGACATTTTCTCACCCTACCCATTGCTAGCCTACGAAAACTGTTGACTTTCTCACTGTAATATATTGTTGGCTTGCGAACTTGTTTGTAAAATGTTTTTGGATTGGGTCTTGTTATATTTTGATGCCCAGTTTTTCTTTGATCAACTAGATTGAACTTTTGGAGCCTATATTGATCTGTTTATAGTCTGCTTGACAGTCTTTGAGTTTCTTTTAGCCATGTTTGCTTTGTTTGGTTTTGAAGGATTAGTCTCTTGCTTTGAGTGTCTTTCAATTACAAAGCGTGTGTTTTCTTTAGAATTGTTTAGGGAAAGATTAGATTTCTTCTGAATAGTTTGATTTAAAAGAAAACTTTTAGTTTGGGTTTCTTTGTTTTAAGAAAGTTCATTATTGCTTTTAGTGAAATTTTTGAAACAAAAGGATTTAATTTCTACTTTATATTAGATTGGGGGCATCCTTGCATTTGAAGTAGCAAAATTGCATGATTCTTGGCATTTTTTGGTCTTAAATTCTGAAAAATTTTCCCCCTCATGGCCGAGGGGGGGCATGAATCATGTATTGGTGTACAGTCTATTTTTCTCATTTCTTAAAGATATCGATATTGATGACTTTTTTAAAAAATGTTGGGACATTGTGCATCCAGGAATGATAAATGTTTTCTCCTTCTCGTAGCATAGCTCTCATCGAAATGAAAAGTTTGCATCTTCATCTCTTTGCATAACTTTCGAGTCGGTCAAAACACCATATTGTCCACACCAACTTCCTTTTGAGTAACAAAAACCTTAAAAATAAAGCACTTATAAAAATTGATTAGACATTTTTATATTTCATGGTAGAAAACCTACATTAGATTAGTTGTAGGGCTTTGGAATAGGTGTGAAAGATAACTTTCCAAAGTTGCAAACAAACATAGAATCTTGAGTTAGGGAGAAGTTAAATCCACTTATTACATTTTTTCCTGAGAAGCCCTTCTAACACAAGGGTCAATTACGAGGTCGCATTGAGACTGGCTGAGTTACTCACCCTACTTTGCTGGTCTTGGTGTAGAGGTTGTGCGTATTATGGGGGTCGCTTGAGAGGTATACCCACAATGATGAGTGGAAGACTTTCAAGTTGATTTTAGGATAGATACCCTACCCTTGCGCGTGGATCAGACTGTCAACTATTTCCCCAGGAATCATTATAGTGATTGGTAACCTTAGTGGCCTATCTCTTTAGGGTCTTTACACAAGGTGACTGTGGAGGGGCAAGTCTTCATGGTACCTGGAATCGACGTTGGCCAAACTCACTCGGGATCCTTGGAGGGTAAATCCACAATTACTGCATGGAAGCTTGCACCAAGGCGTAAGTCCATTAAGCAGGTCGTCAACGTAACTTTTCCACCCTCTCTATCTCAACCCCTTCTTACTTTGTTCCTGCGACGTTGGATTTCATCACCAAGTAGTGTGTTCATTGTAAGAAGGTTTTGTTTGCTTGCTTGCTTACTAAATTTTTAGTGTGTGTTGTTTGTTTTCCCTAGTGGAATTTAGATTGGATTTTTGTTTTTAATGGCGTCAGTTCCCGCAATTACAAATGAAGGAACCTATGCTCTAGAGAAACCTTTTGTTTTTCCTTCTTATGGAAACATTGGTCCTCCTCACATCGCTACTTTGAGCCTTCCAGGTCTCACAATTGGATTACCAGTATGGTTGTTTTCTACTCAGATAAGCCCGAATGTAGTAAGTGCTTCGGTCGTAAGCACTTCCCCCCAAGAACATCAACCTCATGTTGATCCTTCCTCATCTTCACCAGTAAGATCTTCTTCACCTTCTTCACTTGCAAGGTCTTCTTCCATTTCATATTCTTCGCTGAGTGAAATCTCTCAAGGTAGTAACTCAGTGAATAAGAAGAAGAAGAAGAAGAAGAATAAACAAGGATCTAAACTTCCAACCACTGTCGGACATGTTGGAAAGAAACCAGTTACTGTTGATCATTCTGGGAGTATTGATGATGTCAATATCACCCAAACAACCCGTAAGACCAAGTACCCTTGCACACTTTGTAAGGGTAGTCGTCTTCTTAAGGATTTCCCTGGTCTATCCAAGGTTATAGAAGCATGGTCTACACACCCTTGCCAACCCATGTTGTCAGCCTCTGAACAACATGTTGATGACCTCCCATCAACTAGTCAAGATACCATTGGGAAGAAGAAAAGTAGATCCAAGTTCCCATGTATGTTATGAAAAGGGCGTCATCTAACTCACCTTTTCCCTCATATGGACGAAGCCTTGAAATTACTAGAAGACATGATTGTTTCAGAACCTCAACTTCTCGTTGTTTATCGTAAGCTTACTATCAACCCACCTGCAGTTGATGGAATGATCAATCTGGCCCCTTCATCGGTCAATCTGGTTGATCATGTAGTAAGCCTGATCACTTCTTTAATCGAACCAGTTGACCAAGTGGTCGATCCGATCCCATCCTCGTTCGATCCCACTCTCCCGTTAGAGAGTGAAACCCAAGTGGTTGATTCGATCCCATCCTCGGTTAGTCCCACTCTCCCACCAGAGAGTGAAACCTAGGCGGTCGATCTGTCTCCACCCATTGACCCCATTCTCCCCTTGGAGAATGAAACCCAAGTGGTCGATCTGATCTCAGCATTGGTCAATCCTACTCTCCCACTAGAGAGTAAACCTGATACTACCCACATTTTTCTCGTTGATACACACTCTACCGTGCCGAGGGGTATTCCTCCTTCTCTAGTGGAACCCCCTCCAAGTAATGAGGCCATCCGTTTTGATTGGGGTGTGCTAACTGTACCTCGTCTTCCCTCTCACATTCCTTTCCAGATTATAGTGAAAGTTTGTGGTCGGGACATTCCATAGACATTGATAGATGAAGGTGATTCCATTAGTATTTTGTCCTCATTTTCTTGGAAAGATTTGGGTTGTCCACAGCTTGCCCCAGTTACGCAAAATCTGTTATCTTTTAACAGAAGAACCAACCAAACTTTAGGGACCCTTCCTCAATTTCCTGTAACTTTGGGAGGGAAATTTGTCTTTATTGATGTCATGGTAGTCCAATACTCTTTGGATTTCACTTTACTCCTTGGGCAGGATTATGTCTATGCCATGAAAGCTATTATGTCCACTCTTTTTCGTGTGATATCTTTCCCGCACGATGGAAGAATGGTGACTATTGATCAACTTTCATTTGTTGGCCCTGACTTGACTATCAACTCAATGAACTCCCTACACGGTTCATATATGCAGATGGTATAGTCCCTACCACAGGTAAATTATGTGGCGTTGTCTCCCATGCCCTCCACTACCGATGACAATGACTTAGATTTGGTAGTTGACATGGTGACCTCTTCAATAGGGTTATTGGAGCCTGGTCTCCTTATCCCGGTCATGGCCCTCGACATGTGTTCCTTCCAGAGTGTGTTTCTTCCATCAAATGAAGATCTCTTGGAATCCATGACCAAGTTTTTTCCCTTGACATGGTGTCCTTCGAGAGCATCGTCCTCTTGGAAGCCGTGATCAAGAAGAGTTGAGCATGTTTTTCTTCTTTCAAGATCATTAAAAAATGAAACCATCTTTGAGCATGATTTTCTGATTTAAATCTCGTTAGAAAATGAAACCAGTTACGAGGATAGTTTTACGTCTCTGGGACAACCTTGTTAAAAAATGAAACAGAGGTTACGAGCATAGTTCATGTTTCTGTGTCAAGCTCGTTAAAAATGAAACATAAGTCTAGGGATTGAACTTGGATTCGTCCTTTCCTCTGTCTTTGCAGTTGGACGAAACGAAGCTTGGGGGGAAATACTTTCAACCTCTGGACTTCATGCTGAAGTAGACCCGCTAGTTTCTTAAGCTGGGGGATAAGTACCGACCATGCATTGGGAAGTCGCAAGCATAGTTTTGTTTAGTTTTTAAGATTGTGCAAAAATAAAATCTATCCCAAGCATAGTTTTGTTTTGTTTTAAATCTTGCGTACAAATGAAAACAATCTCGAGCTTAGTCTTTGTTCTTTCTCATGCTCGTAAATACATGAGAATAAGTTACTGAGCTTAGTATTTGTTCTTTCTCGTGCTCATAAATCAATGAGAATGTAACCGAGTATACTTTTATCACTTTTTCAAACTCATAAAGGTTATACGAAAAAGGAACTTATACGGAAAAGGAACCCCCCTAGAGTTCCCTTTAAGCTCTTTTCAGACTCTAAACATGAAAAGATTGTCGAGCGACCTTGTTCTTTTCACGCTCGTTAAATTATTTGAAGAAAACATTTGATGGGCGATAGTTTATCACTTTTTTGGTATCATCAAACTAATTTACGAAAAAGGAACTGGGAGAGTTCTCTTTAAGTGTTTTCCAAACTCTCAAAACATGAAAAACCCCCGAGTTTTCTTTCTTTTGACTCGTAAAACAAACATCGAAAGACCCATATGGGACCGAACCATTCCTTCCTACGTTTCGTTAAACATACTCTGAGGGACTCGTCCAAAGGATGAGCTTACATTACAAGCATATCTTATCCTCCTCAAGCTGCGTAAAAATAAAGAGGTACTCGCCAGACATGGTGGGGGAAAATTTGGGAAAGAAATGTGTATAAACTTGTTTTCTATGGAAGAATCAATTTTTGAACCTCATAACCTTTCACTCGTTTTGTGTCTAGGTTGGAAAATCCGCTTGTCTCTTGATTATACTCCTTTATAAGATCACAAATTGGTGTGTGATCCCTATTGTTGAGTCAGTGTTTCTAAGATAGTTGTTGTGTCGTCAATATGTTCAAAGAGAAGTTCAACCTGAAAATCCTTCTATTGCGTCGACCTTTTTTGCAGTACTTAAGCCTTTTATTGTGTCGGCCATCTCTGAGTTAGTTCTGAATCACTTGTTACTCTAATCTACATCAAATATTTTTACCCATTTCGTGTCATTGATGGAGGATAAATTGAGGCCTTCCTGTGACGAGTCTTTTCTTGTCGACTTCAACTCATTATCTAGGAATTAGACTTAGAAACCAATTGTTACCTTGGAATCTGCATGCCTCAATGGCAGGTTTCCTCGCTTTCGACAATGGGTTTTCATTATTGACCCTTGATCGGGAGATTCTGCCGAGTGTTCGACTTCAACTCATTAATTCTCATTCGTTGGATTGTGCTAGAGTACCTTGAGAGTCATTGACATTAATGGTGATTTCCCTCGCACTTGTTAACGGTTCTCATCATTGACTAGTAATCAAGTGGTTTCTACCATGTTCGACTTCACCACATGTATTCACATGGTTAGATTCGTACTATAGAGTGGTGGAGATGAAGACCCTGAAACTTTTCTCACAGATTTAGGTTGCGTTGGAGTATATTTAGTTTGTATTGTTTCATAGATATGCATTGTATGTCTCGTGGCTATGTTCAAATTTGAGTTTTTAACACATAGATCCATGGTGTATTTTTGGTGGCTATGTTAAGATTTGAGTCATATTGACATGGATCCACAGTGTATGTTTGGTGGCCATGACCTGTCTTACTTGACATGGATCTTTGTATGTCAGCATTTATACTTCGAATCATTAGTATTCTAAGTATGGGAATGCCTACCTCAGTGATGATATATTATTGTATTGTATTTCCTTGTTTGTTGGCAGGTTTCCGACCGACGTGTTCCTTGTTCCCTACACACACTCAACAAAGTATTTCAGCTATCACTCTTTTCTAACTTCATACTTTGGGGGGCTCTCTGTTAGACATTATTTTCATCAACCCTATGATTGTTAATGATGTAAACCTATATGTTTCCTTCAGAATGGTCAGTGGCCTGAATTCCTAAAGAAAGAAGGGAGAAGAACTTTTCCTGAGAGAAGAAGTTTTGTTTTCCTCTATAAAAACCCTATTTTGGAGGATATCCACGGGTTGCACCATAGCTAGGGTGCGTAAATGCCTGATTTTCGTAGGCTGCGCTATATCTAGGGCATGAAATTTCCATAGGTTTCACTATAGCCAGGTCGCGGCGACCTCTGTACATGGGAAAAATGAGCATTTTCTTGATGATTCTAGAAGGAGAAGCTTCTATGGTGAGGTGGCCTCTGAATGATTTGGATCTTACTCTCTTTCATGATTTAGTGGGATCATCCTAACCTCCTCACCTTATCCTCTTCAACTTATAAAAGGAGAGGAGCTCTCATGGAGAAAGTTAGTTGGTTTTGTAGATTGACTTTTGTAGTTGGATTTGGCTTGGATTTTTTAGATTGGTTAGAGTGGATTTGAGCTTTGGTTTTGTCAAGATAGATGTCAGATCTATAGTCTCAGAATCCTTGGATCAAAAGTGTGTGGGAAGCAAGGAACTATTGGAAGGAACCTTATGACATCAAGGCATTTGGTTGCAATCTCTTTTCCTATTATTAATATAATANCCTACATTAGATTAGTTGTAGGGCTTTGGAATAGGTGTGAAAGATAACTTTCCAAAGTTGCAAACAAACATAGAATCTTGAGTTAGGGAGAAGTTAAATCCACTTATTACATTTTTTCCTGAGAAGCCCTTCTAACACAAGGGTCAATTACGAGGTCGCATTGAGACTGGCTGAGTTACTCACCCTACTTTGCTGGTCTTGGTGTAGAGGTTGTGCGTATTATGGGGGTCGCTTGAGAGGTATACCCACAATGATGAGTGGAAGACTTTCAAGTTGATTTTAGGATAGATACCCTACCCTTGCGCGTGGATCAGACTGTCAACTATTTCCCCAGGAATCATTGTAGTGATTGGTAACCTTAGTGGCCTATCTCTTTAGGGTCTTTACACAAGGTGACTGTGGAGGGGAAAGTCTTCATGGTACCTGGAATCGACGTTGGCCAAACTCACTCGGAATCCTTGGAGGGTAAATCCACAATTACTGCATGGAAGCTTGCACCAAGGCGTAAGTCCATTAAGCAGGTCGTCAACGTAACTTTTCCACCCTCTTTATCTCAGCCACTTCTTACTTTGTTCCCGCGACGTTGGATTTCATCACCAACTAGTGCGTTCATTGTAAGAAGGTTTTGTTTGTTTGCTTGCTTACTAAATGTTTAGTGTGTGTTGTTTGTTTTCCCTAGTGGAATTTAGATTGGATTTTTGTTTTTAATGGTGTCAGTTCCCGCAATTACAAATGAAGGAACCTATGCTCTAGAGAAACCTTTTGTTTTTCCTTCTTATGGAAACATTGGTCCTCCTCACATCGCTACTTTGAGCCTTCCAAGTCTCACAATTGGATTACCAGTATGGTTGTTTTCTACTCAGATAATCCCGAATGTAGTAAGTGCTTCGGTCGTAAGCACTTCCCCCCAAGAACATCAACCTCATGTTGATCCTTCCTCATCTTCACCAGTAAGATCTTCTTCACCTTCTTCACTTGCAAGGTCTTCTTCCATTTCATATTCTTCGCTGAGTGAAATCTCTCAAGGTAGTAACTCAGTGAATAAGAAGAAGAAGAAGAAGAAGAATAAACAAGGATCTAAACTTCCAACCACTGTCGGACATGTTGGAAAGAAACCAGTTACTGTTGATCATTCTGGGAGTATTGATGATGTCAATATCACCCAAACAACCCGTAAGACCAAGTACCCTTGCACACTTTGTAAGGGTAGTCGTCTTCTTAAGGATTTCCCTGGTCTATCCAAGGTTATAGAAGCATGGTCTACACACCCTTGCCAACCCATGTTGTCAGCCTCTGAACAACATGTTGATGACCTCCCATCAACTAGTCAAGATACCATTGGGAAGAAGAAAAGTAGATCCAAGTTCCCATGTATGTTATGAAAAGGGCGTCATCTAACTCACCTTTTCCCTCATATGGACGAAGCCTTGAAATTACTAGAAGACATGATTGTTTCAGAACCTCAACTTCTCGTTGTTTATCGTAAGCTTACTATCAACCCACCTGCAGTTGATGGAATGATCAATCTGGCCCCTTCATCGGTCAATCTGGTTGATCATGTAGTAAGCCTGATCACTTCTTTAATCGAACCAGTTGACCAAGTGGTCGATCCGATCCCATCCTCGTTCGATCCCACTCTCCCGTTAGAGAGTGAAACCCAAGTGGTTGATTCGATCCCATCCTCGGTTAGTCCCACTCTCCCACCAGAGAGTGAAACCTAGGCGGTCGATCTGTCTCCACCCATTGACCCCATTCTCCCCTTGGAGAATGAAACCCAAGTGGTCGATCTGATCTCAGCATTGGTCAATCCTACTCTCCCACTAGAGAGTAAACCTGATACTACCCACATTTTTCTCGTTGATACACACTCTACCGTGCCGAGGGGTATTCCTCCTTCTCTAGTGGAACCCCCTCCAAGTAATGAGGCCATCCGTTTTGATTGGGGTGTGCTAACTGTACCTCGTCTTCCCTCTCACATTCCTTTCCAGATTATAGTGAAAGTTTGTGGTCGGGACATTCCATAGACATTGATAGATGAAGGTGATTCCATTAGTATTTTGTCCTCATTTTCTTGGAAAGATTTGGGTTGTCCACAGCTTGCCCCAGTTACGCAAAATCTGTTATCTTTTAACAGAAGAACCAACCAAACTTTAGGGACCCTTCCTCAATTTCCTGTAACTTTGGGAGGGAAATTTGTCTTTATTGATGTCATGGTAGTCCAATACTCTTTGGATTTCACTTTACTCCTTGGGCAGGATTATGTCTATGCCATGAAAGCTATTATGTCCACTCTTTTTCGTGTGATATCTTTCCCGCACGATGGAAGAATGGTGACTATTGATCAACTTTCATTTGTTGGCCCTGACTTGACTATCAACTCAATGAACTCCCTACACGGTTCATATATGCAGATGGTATAGTCCCTACCACAGGTAAATTATGTGGCGTTGTCTCCCATGCCCTCCACTACCGATGACAATGACTTAGATTTGGTAGTTGACATGGTGACCTCTTCAATAGGGTTATTGGAGCCTGGTCTCCTTATCCCGGTCATGGCCCTCGACATGTGTTCCTTCCAGAGTGTGTTTCTTCCATCAAATGAAGATCTCTTGGAATCCATGACCAAGTTTTTTCCCTTGACATGGTGTCCTTCGAGAGCATCGTCCTCTTGGAAGCCGTGATCAAGAAGAGTTGAGCATGTTTTTCTTCTTTCAAGATCATTAAAAAATGAAACCATCTTTGAGCATGATTTTCTGATTTAAATCTCGTTAGAAAATGAAACCAGTTACGAGGATAGTTTTACGTCTCTGGGACAACCTTGTTAAAAAATGAAACAGAGGTTACGAGCATAGTTCATGTTTCTGTGTCAAGCTCGTTAAAAATGAAACATAAGTCTAGGGATTGAACTTGGATTCGTCCTTTCCTCTGTCTTTGCAGTTGGACGAAACGAAGCTTGGGGGGAAATACTTTCAACCTCTGGACTTCATGCTGAAGTAGACCCGCTAGTTTCTTAAGCTGGGGGATAAGTACCGACCATGCATTGGGAAGTCGCAAGCATAGTTTTGTTTAGTTTTTAAGATTGTGCAAAAATAAAATCTATCCCAAGCATAGTTTTGTTTTGTTTTAAATCTTGCGTACAAATGAAAACAATCTCGAGCTTAGTCTTTGTTCTTTCTCATGCTCGTAAATACATGAGAATAAGTTACTGAGCTTAGTATTTGTTCTTTCTCGTGCTCATAAATCAATGAGAATGTAACCGAGTATACTTTTATCACTTTTTCAAACTCATAAAGGTTATACGAAAAAGGAACTTATACGGAAAAGGAACCCCCCTAGAGTTCCCTTTAAGCTCTTTTCAGACTCTAAACATGAAAAGATTGTCGAGCGACCTTGTTCTTTTCACGCTCGTTAAATTATTTGAAGAAAACATTTGATGGGCGATAGTTTATCACTTTTTTGGTATCATCAAACTAATTTACGAAAAAGGAACTGGGAGAGTTCTCTTTAAGTGTTTTCCAAACTCTCAAAACATGAAAAACCCCCGAGTTTTCTTTCTTTTGACTCGTAAAACAAACATCGAAAGACCCATATGGGACCGAACCATTCCTTCCTACGTTTCGTTAAACATACTCTGAGGGACTCGTCCAAAGGATGAGCTTACATTACAAGCATATCTTATCCTCCTCAAGCTGCGTAAAAATAAAGAGGTACTCGCCAGACATGGTGGGGGAAAATTTGGGAAAGAAATGTGTATAAACTTGTTTTCTATGGAAGAATCAATTTTTGAACCTCATAACCTTTCACTCGTTTTGTGTCTAGGTTGGAAAATCCGCTTGTCTCTTGATTATACTCCTTTATAAGATCACAAATTGGTGTGTGATCCCTATTGTTGAGTCAGTGTTTCTAAGATAGTTGTTGTGTCGTCAATATGTTCAAAGAGAAGTTCAACCTGAAAATCCTTCTATTGCGTCGACCTTTTTTGCAGTACTTAAGCCTTTTATTGTGTCGGCCATCTCTGAGTTAGTTCTGAATCACTTGTTACTCTAATCTACATCAAATATTTTTACCCATTTCGTGTCATTGATGGAGGATAAATTGAGGCCTTCCTGTGACGAGTCTTTTCTTGTCGACTTCAACTCATTATCTAGGAATTAGACTTAGAAACCAATTGTTACCTTGGAATCTGCATGCCTCAATGGCAGGTTTCCTCGCTTTCGACAATGGGTTTTCATTATTGACCCTTGATCGGGAGATTCTGCCGAGTGTTCGACTTCAACTCATTAATTCTCATTCGTTGGATTGTGCTAGAGTACCTTGAGAGTCATTGACATTAATGGTGATTTCCCTCGCACTTGTTAACGGTTCTCATCATTGACTAGTAATCAAGTGGTTTCTACCATGTTCGACTTCACCACATGTATTCACATGGTTAGATTCGTACTATAGAGTGGTGGAGATGAAGACCCTGAAACTTTTCTCACAGATTTAGGTTGCGTTGGAGTATATTTAGTTTGTATTGTTTCATAGATATGCATTGTATGTCTCGTGGCTATGTTCAAATTTGAGTTTTTAACACATAGATCCATGGTGTATTTTTGGTGGCTATGTTAAGATTTGAGTCATATTGACATGGATCCACAGTGTATGTTTGGTGGCCATGACCTGTCTTACTTGACATGGATCTTTGTATGTCAGCATTTATACTTCGAATCATTAGTATTCTAAGTATGGGAATGCCTACCTCAGTGATGATATATTATTGTATTGTATTTCCTTGTTTGTTGGCAGGTTTCCGACCGACGTGTTCCTTGTTCCCTACACACACTCAACAAAGTATTTCAGCTATCACTCTTTTCTAACTTCATACTTTGGGGGGCTCTCTGTTAGACATTATTTTCATCAACCCTATGATTGTTAATGATGTAAACCTATATGTTTCCTTCAGAATGGTCAGTGGCCTGAATTCCTAAAGAAAGAAGGGAGAAGAACTTTTCCTGAGAGAAGAAGTTTTGTTTTCCTCTATAAAAACCCTATTTTGGAGGATATCCACGGGTTGCACCATAGCTAGGGTGCGTAAATGCCTGATTTTCGTAGGCTGCGCTATATCTAGGGCATGAAATTTCCATAGGTTTCACTATAGCCAGGTCGCGGCGACCTCTGTACATGGGAAAAATGAGCATTTTCTTGATGATTCTAGAAGGAGAAGCTTCTATGGTGAGGTGGCCTCTGAATGATTTGGATCTTACTCTCTTTCATGATTTAGTGGGATCATCCTAACCTCCTCACCTTATCCTCTTCAACTTATAAAAGGAGAGGAGCTCTCATGGAGAAAGTTAGTTGGTTTTGTAGATTGACTTTTGTAGTTGGATTTGGCTTGGATTTTTTAGATTGGTTAGAGTGGATTTGAGCTTTGGTTTTGTCAAGATAGATGTCAGATCTATAGTCTCAGAATCCTTGGATCAAAAGTGTGTGGGAAGCAAGGAACTATTGGAAGGAACCTTATGACATCAAGGCATTTGGTTGCAATCTCTTTTCCTATTATTAATATAATACAGTGGCATGCTTCTTTCCCATAGAATTATCTTTATTTTATTGCATAATTCTTTGATCATATGCATAGGTTGTCATTGAATATACTCTCTCTACT
>JZKD02S1080835.1:0-13160 GCA_000966675.3 Picea glauca | reverse complement strand
ACTCCACTATGGACCTTACACCATCACCAAGGTTGTGGGAAACAATTCTTTTGAGCTCAACATTCCCCCCTTCCTCGGTTTGCACCCAATGTTCAATGTGGATCTCCTTCGACCATATTTTCCACCATTATTAGACACGTTAGAGATAACATAACAATTGAAACCAACCGAGCTTAACCTTGAATACATGGAATATGAATCCATTGATCATATCATGGACACACTAGTCAAGGACACTCGTCAGTAGAGGATCCAACTTTATCGGGTTGTCAAAAAAAGATAGCTCCCGCACCAAGGCAAGTGGCTCACCCAGGGCCAAATTCAACAAACGTTTCCTCATACGATGGGGGAAATCAATGCAATGGATACCATTGCTTCCTAAGGGTATATTATTGATTTAGGTGGATATTGGTGGCCACCCACCTATTCCAACTCGCTTATATTGGCAGTTTTTTAGTTTGACATTTTTTTCCTAGTTTTTGAGTCATGAATTTTTGGGGTTGTTTTGAGGCCCTAAACAACGTGTTTATGGATATCAATAGTTAAACTATAGAAGGATTTTTAATTTTATGGAATACTGTGTATTCCTCGGATAGACGTTTCCAACGGGCTATCATGCACCTAAAACGAAGATCATATGAAAAAGTTATGACCCTGGGAAGTTTATGTACCAACTTACCCCAATGGGGCCTACATGATTCTTGGCGCTTCATATCCTAGGGTTAGTTTTTTGGATGTATAGGGTTTTTACATTCATATTTAATGTAAAAATGATTTCAGAGCCTCATTGTACTCATATTCTAGTGAATGAGCACAATTGTTACCTCTCTTCTCAAAGATAAGTCACCACCATTCTAGCAAGCATGTTTCAGTCTGCATTTTACAATTTTAACATATTTGTTTATTAATAGAAGCCAAGTTTTACTATATATTTATTATTTTTCATTGAATCTATGTGTTAATAATATAGATATGTATTCATTTCATTCTTCTCAAAAAATTTGGATCAATCTTGTAGGTGAAAGATGCATACATTTGGCACAAATGTATCCAATTTCATGATAGCCATGGAATCATAAGAGAAACTTCCAGTAGTCCACCCTCTTATGTCATATTATGTCTTTATAAACTATATCAACGTTTCCTATCATCCCTTCTCTAACATCCACTTTGAATTGAATCCAAGGCCACCGTCGGTCCTTCCTGGATGCCTAGTTTGGCTTGAGCCCATCTTGTTGCCTATGGTCTTGAGCTCTTCCCTTGTCCAAAATTACAAGGGTAACCCTGGTAATATTTCACATACCTTCATATGGGCCACCAGTTCCCTTAATAGGTCAAATTCCATTGTCCAATATTTAAGAGATAATCTTGATGGGCCCTATTAGCACTGAGAGTCACCCTCAGAATACAAGAGGATAAGCCCAGTACCCATCAAAATGTTTGTGGAGGTAGGTTTATGAGTGGAGGTCAAATGGACAAAGCTCATCACAAGAATGATTCAACACAAGAACTGAACTAAAAATGCATAAAGAAATGAGGTCCTCATTAACTTAGTTAGTGGTTTAATTTTAAAGGTGAGTAGAAGGAAGACTTAGTGAGAAAGGTGGACAAGTTTGCCATGAGCATCTAACTTTTAGGTAGCTTGGTGAAAAAAATCTCAGGCACAAGAGCACTCTTGAACTCAAGTTTCAGACACCAAAATATGTCACAGTAGCATAATAATCAAACCTCCATTACCAAACGACTATAACAACTCATCTGGATCCTCTATGCAAGAGCATTTCAGCATAAGTGGAAATAAGATAACAAAGGAAAGTATTGGAACAGGTCACAACAACATACTAATCAAACCTTCATTACCATGTGACTATAACAACTCGTCTGGATCCTCCATTCATGAGAATTTCAACATAAGGGGAAATAAGATAACAAAGGAAAGCATTGGAGTAGGTCACAACAACATTATAATCAAACATACATTACAATACAACCACAAACCTTGCTTGGATCCTCCATGCACAAGTGTTTCAACACAGTTTAAACAAAGAGATGAAAGAATTTCACTTCTATTAATGTGAATGTCTCAAGTCTCATACAAAACCAGAGAACAACTCCGTTATCAAAATATTACAAAATAGGGATCTTTGCTCAACCATCGACCACCCATAACAATATCTTGAACTGATATATTTATACTCAGATCATTGAATGACCGCTAGGACTATGATTTATCCATCCCATTCAAAGATTTCATCTGTACCTCCTTTTGTTAGACTGTGTGTGTTTCCTCCCATCATATGAAATCTTTTATCAACATGAGCCTACACGAAAAAATGTCCATCATGGTACCTTGGGCTGACAGTTCTATCTCCATGACGAAACCCTCCATGCCTTCTATTTATGGTGTGAGCCAAGGTTTCAACTACCGGTCCTTCTTTTCTTAATTGATCTCTCCTTGGGATCGGGTTGAGGCTTAATGCCTAGAGGGAGACCACGTGTTGCTCTCAGTTTTTTTGTTATATAAGCACATGATTGCAAGGCTATCAAAGGCAGTTTTGATTCACACCCATTTTGAGCTTGCAATTCACCACCAACTGCCACGTACTTCCTTCACTATACCATGGTTTCGATTGCAGGAATGCTCTAGAATTTTATCGTTTGAGCATGTTCTGTCCCCGCAATGAAGCATGGCCATCGATTTGAAGCAAATCCATGATCTGGGAAACCTTGCTACTTTAGCACCCCTACTAAATTTATTCGTCTGCCAACTCCAGGATCCCTTTAAAATGTTCTTAGCGATGGAGCCAAATTTGATGCTTAAGAGATTTCAATGCTGAGCAGGAATACCTCCTGAAGTACTTCCTTCCGATTGACATGGAAACCTCTCACTAATTTGGGACTTTAGGCTTTAGGTGCTTAGATGTTGAAGGTCTCAATTTCTACGAATGACCAAATCATCGAACAACAAAATTATTTCAAAGATCCATGGTTCTTGTAGATTTGAGATCAACGGTCCACAATTACTTTGGGAGTTCGGGCTTCGTGCCTTTGTATTGCATAGCTCTTACAATTCTTCAAAGTGACAAATTCCTGAAGTGAGATATCTATCGATGTCTGGCCTCTTTATTTGGATGACTAAGATTTACTTTGAGAGTTTGGGCTTCGGGAGATTTCTTTTGTTGGCTCGCACAATTCTTTGAAGTGCCAAATTCTTGAAGTGAGAGATCTGTCGACACATGTCCTCTTCCTTCAATGGCTCATATTTACTTTGGGAATTCAAAACTTCAGGATGTTTGGCTAGTTATTAATCCCTATACAACTTTGACATTCCGAAAGCCAGAGAGTTGTTGACCTGAACTGCTCCTAGGATCTCCGTCGTTGAAAACTAAACCCGCTTGTTTCTTGTTTTTTAGCCCAAAATACACTGCCTTTGAGTCCTATGCTTCAACGCTTCTTGTGCAACAAAGGACTTGTTCATCCTACGACCCCTGGCAACTTTATGTGATAACATTGGCTCCATAGGGGATGTCATGTTCCCCGTGAGTTTCCAAGAAAAAGTAGTTCCAGTGCCTTAACTGTTGGGTTGTGGAGTCATCTGACTTGTGCAACCAATCCTTTGTAGACATTCAAGATCTGATATTTACTTTTTTCCATATCTTGATATACTGGGAGCATCTCTGCTTATTTATTGAAAACTAAAAACAAATGCTCAGATACTGAGCTTATTTTTGCACACTCCTACTCTAATCAATTGCTTCCTCTAGATCAGGTAAAATCATGCTTCCAATGAAGCTATACAAGTAATTGATTAACAGGTGAAATTCTTGATCTAGGAAAGATGAATGAAATAACCCATGACATACAGAAATGCAATTCGAAAGGACAACAGAACCAACCTTTATTTGACAAAAAAAAATTGACATTTGAACTTCTGAAAGACTCCATATAATCTGAAAACGGATCATGAAAACCGTAAGAAAATGACTCGGCCTAATATTGTTCCAAATGAATATCAAATATCCTAGGCATATTCTCTTTCCCATGGAAGCTACCACTTTTAGCTACCTTCAAATCTGAACATGATTGCGGAGTAATTTCATAGCTAATCATATCTTGTTTGATGTTGTCTGCAGACCCAGGTTCAAGCATGGTGAATGCAGGTTTGTTGATTTGCAGAAATGGCTGCTCAATGTCTTCTGCAGACCTAGGATGGATGATTTACACACAATGTTCTTCCTTAATGTATAAAGGAAAATGATCTATAGTATGGTCTTGAAATTCCTTCATATCCACATCAGAATCTGATTCATAGCTGTCATACATAGGCTAGTTGCTCCCTAAGTCAACAAAATGTGATGTAGGGATCTTCTCTTCTCCATCTAAATACTCATCAAAGATAGGCGAGCCCAAAATTCTTTTATCTTGCAAAGAAAAATTAGCAATCTCTTGATTCTTCTCTTCAATCATAGGTGAAAATACATCATGGGAAACCTCTTGAAGGAATAGAGAAAAATCTTGTTCTACAACTATTTCTTCTTTTAAATCTGAGATAGCAAGTGCATTAGGGGAAAAATATAATGCATCTATGGCTATGAAATCATCAGTACTATCATTAATCATATCTTGAAGGCTTTCTTCTTGGGAAATAGAAAGAGAAAATTTTTCATCCATATTTTCAAAATACTCACTTCTATCCTCCAGATATTTACAAAACTCATCACATGAGGAACAATATATTGTTTGTTGAATATCAGACTTGAACCTTTCACAACATTCTTCAGGAATTGTTTCAGAAGAATAATACCTCCTGAAGTACTTCCTTTCGGTTGATGTGGTAGCCTCTTGTTACTTCGGCACTTAAAAGTTCAAGGTCTCAATTTCTCTGAATGACTAAATGGCTGAATAACAAAATTATTTCAAAGATCCACGGTCCTTGTTGATTTGAGATCAACAGTCTACAATTACTTTAGGAGTTTGAGCTTCAGACCTTTTCAGTGCACATCTCTTACAATCCTACGAAGTGCCAAATTCCCAAAGTGAGAGATTTGTCGACACGTGGCCTATTTATTTGGACGACCGAGATTTACTTCGGGAATTCAAGCTTTGAGAGATCTCTTCTGTTGGCTCATGCAATTCTCCGAAGTGTCGAATTCCCGAAGTGAGAGATCTATCGATGCGTGTCCTTTGCCTGCAATGGCTCAGATTTACTTCGAGACTTTGGGACTTTGGGACTTTTGGCTAGTCGTTAATCCTTGCACAAATTTAACATTTCAAAATCCTGAGATATGTTAACCTGAACTACTTCTGGGGATCTCCGCCATTGAAAACTGAAGCCGCATGCTTCTTGTTTTTCAGCCCAAAATAGACTTCCTTTGAGTCCTACGTTTGGATTCTTCCTATACAACAACGGATTTGTTCATCATGTGACCCCTGAGAACTTTATGTGAGAATAGGCCCCATTTCTAATTCCTTTGAAGCAGTTCCTCACAATCTTCGTCTGAGCACAAGAGAAAGGAATTCCATCCTATGGTTAGCACATGGACCTCTAGAACATAGCCTAGCAGGGGTTTTCTTTGCTTTTCAATCCATTTTTGGATGGTCCTTTCTCCTACAAATTTTCCATTGAAGCGACCTACTAGCATCTTCTCGGCGAATCAAGAGACTTCCGCAAGAGAAATGTCCTCATTGACTACCATTCTTATCGTTCCTCCTTTCTCTTGTATGCACTTCAAATTCTTCCTTGGCTTGGACATAGAGGGGTGCGGGACCTTAACTCTGCGATCTTCCTCCTCTTCTATCTCTGAACCTTTTTTATGTTCTTCGGAGCGACCCACCTTCGAAAACGAATGAGCAAATGACCCCGTAGTGCACACTTTGGGGGAGCATTGTTCTGCCAACACAAATTTCGACACCACTGATAAGTCCATTAAAATTTGGATTTTCTTATGCACATATGACATCTTTCACTCGAGTGACAAGGGTATTGCGTCCTCCTGAGCCTTCCTTGACAACTGAGTAAGGGGAGGGATGAGACCGAACCCTTCTTCCAAGAAAATTATCCTCTTGCATTAGAAATGTCATCATGTGACGGGCTCGCTCCATAATCCAAATCTTTGTCTTCTATGATCTTCGTATATCCCTTCCATAGACCTTAATCATGCAAGATATCAGGGTGAGCAAAGGAGGGAAGGGAAGAATCATCTAGAGAGGGATCCAGAAAGTTGAGCGAGACAAAAAAAAAAAAAAAAAGAAAAAATGAAAAAGGATAAAAAAAGGTAAGGAAAGAAAAAGGTCAAGTCGAGGGGATAAGGGCATGAGGTCCTCACCCTAGGTCTTATTGACCAAAAACCATTTTTGTGTGTCCAGCTGCAGAGCTCCCCCACCCCACATTATTTGTATGAAAATATCAATCAATCATTAAATATTATTCACATTATTCAAAATATTCCATGTCGAAAGGAGTTTTAACATTATTTGATCATCTTTTCACAATAATGTTAAGAAATAAAGCACAATTAACAATCACCTCACCTTAATGTTATATAGGTTGATATATATATAAAATATATATCTATATCTATCTATACATAGTTTGTTTGGATGACAAATGTGTAATGTTTATCATAAATAAAAGTTACTCAATTATTTATTGAAATAAATTATGAAAACATCATTAACATGTCTAATCTCTCATTATTATCTTACACAATCATATATGTCTTCTTCATTTTGTTGTAATTAAAGATAAATAGGAGGGACCCTTTGTCATTATTATCTTAATCATTCCTTTCGGGTCTTCTTCATTTTGTTGTAATTAATGATAAAGGGCACGCATTTCATCTAAGTTATGGAATATAATAAAATTGTTTTATAAAGACCAAATAGGAATTTAAGTGTACATTGCATCGGATAGAGGTTACACTATTTGGTAATCAATAGAAGTTACACTCGATACCAATGTGATTAAAAGTATATTAAATGTATACTTTCAATATACTAAATGTATACTTTCAAATAACTTCTAACACAAGATATTAAAAATTTCACAATTTGGAAGTTTTATGTTAGATGTTTTTATAATTACGGCAATTTGATTGTTGCAATTTGTAAATTAAATTTTATTATCATTTAGTTTAATTAACTTTGTCCAATTCCCTTTGATGAAGCTACTAAAGGACTTTGTTGTGGTCAAGATTGCATAAATGGGTCTTCTACTTAGTATGATGTGATAAAATATATTATTTTTTATTAGTTCTTGTCGAAGGCGTAGAGGGACTATTGCTATCGATAATTCGTTGACTTCATATTAATTTGTTTTTTGACTAAAAATATTTTCATAATCTCTATTGTCGGAACTAGAGAATTAAAAACATTGATTTGTATATAATAAAAAATACCATATATGTCATGATCTATTTGGATAAGAGATTGTAGGTCTTATTGCCAACTTCTCTATTCCCAATGTTTTATATGTTAGCATATCCAAAGTTTTTGATCATCTACGGTTTTTTTGAATTTTTACTATTTTTTTGAAATGTTTAGATATCCAAAGTTTTCAGCATCGAGAGTCAGTTCTTTATTATTGACTTCATATTAGTTTGTCCTTTGACTAAATTATTTTTTGCATACTCTCTATTGTTCGAACTATTGTTACTATTTTATTTTTTATTGTCATTATTATTATTATTTTATATTGATATAAAATAATATAATAATTATTTTGCGTACGTAACAAACCTGCCACACTACATTCTTTCTTAAATGTCTACACAGCGTGAGGTCCTTCGACAGTCTTGACAGACTTAAATGTTTACCTAACATGCCTCACAGCCTTAAATGTTTACTTAATAGGCCTATTTTTATTTTTTATTTTTTTTAAAGGGAATCGGTAACAACGGCAGTATCGTACTCACGTGACACGGGATCAAATCGGATTATTATTGCTTATGTTGCTTATTATTGTTTGATTCAACTTTGCAGAGTTGAGGTCTTGTAGCTACAGTTGGGCCTCCTTGTACTTGTTTATTGGTTTGTTGTTTGTCGCTTGCTCTTCTTTTCTTCAACTTTGTAGGGTTGGGGTCCTACATCCATAGTTGGACATGTTGTTGCAGTTTGCAGGATAGGGGTTGCGATTCTATCCTTTCCCATTCACTGGTGAGTCTCAGTGTCATGGTTTCACTCTTGTTCATTGTTTTTTTTTTACTATTTCCAGTTTGCAAGTAAGAATTTTCAATACTAGGAATGCCTAATGCAAAATCCTCTTGTAGAACATACTTTGTATGTGACTACTACAACCAGAGAAACAGGAGTGTGACGTTGTCATGGTTTTTTTCTTGAGCTCAGTGTTCGACAAAGATCCCACCTATGTCACAACCATAGTGACATGGAAAAGGTTGACAAATCTATGACAAGTGCATTCAGAAGAATACACGGAGAACATAAAAAAAATCATATTGATACTATGCAAACGATACCTGCACTTGGAAATACATTGCTTACTCTTCAACAAATCTTTGCTCAACAAACAGTCGATGTTGCACTTTCCCTTCCCCTGGACTATGGTTCAAGGAAATATTTATTCACAAACATATCTCCACTTGAGAAACACAAATTGGAACATGGTTTTATAGTTTGGCCACCAAAAAACACTATCAAGATAAAATAATATGAATTTTTTTGGAGTAGATATAAAAAACATCTCTTTTGACTTGAACCAGAGTTTGTCGAGCTCCAACTATATTTCATAGCTAAGAATGTTTTTCCCAAAGTTAATGTGTTTCTATGGCTTCATAATTATCAGACTAAGTGTTTTTGTGTGAAGCATAAAGTTCTTATCTCCCATTTTTCCCTTTTCTTCTTCCCCTCTATTATGCGTTTCTGGTTCTATACTTAGTCATGTTTCTGTGCTCATGGGTTCACGGAGTAGTGAAACAAGAAATACTCATCACCATATATATCATCACATCACGAGTCTAACTTACTGTCATTCATTTGCATACTTAGCCAATTTTATGAATGCGGGTTCGCAGATAGGTGTTGTCAAACTCTGGTGCCCCGTGTTCGAGGTATACATCTTACATCCAAAACTTCAGTGATCTACAATTTGACCCCAGAATCCTCGAATTCGCAAGCCTAGCCCTACCTACAATGACTCTATCTAACTGACCCACCTTTCCATACTTAGTCAAGTCTTCAAAGTTTCGTGGGTTCACAGATTGTCGGGTTCACAAAAGTTTAAAAGCATTTTTTGCTCCCCTCCATCCCCGCTACCTTCCTCCCATCCCAATGCACGTTAATTATTATTTTAATAGGGACAAATCACTAGATATGTTTGAAAAAATTGGCATTAATAAGAGGAAAGTTCGAGGACATCTCCCATTAAAACGCATTAATGGGCGAATATTATGGAATCTGATGATTTTTTTGTGTCCATCTTGAATTGGAAAATAATGTTGGTTATTTTAGTTTTTTTAAGGAATCATTGTAGTAAGAGTGAAATATTGTACTACCCGACTATCATCCACAAAGGTCTTGATGTCATGTTCCTCTTTAATAATGTGCATATATTACAGGTTGTCATATTTGAGAATATGCTTGCATATGGAAATGTTAACTCATGTTATTGGTGACTATTCAACACACTTATTCAAAAAGATTGGCATTAATAGGAGAAAATATCTAGGACATCTTCCATTAAAATGAATTAAACCAAGATTTACGGAAGATTATACTATCATCCTCCAACATTCATTTTAAATAATTATTCCCATTTCCCTCTATCATCAAAAACTTGGGCTTCAAGGTGTTTCCATTGTAATGTTCTTGTTCATCCACATGTGAGACAACTTAGAGATTCCATTCAAGACCAATTGAAAGATGAGGGAATGGTTTTATATGACATCATCTTTAAGCGAAAAAAAATTATGTTAGCCAACAGAAACTCAAACACAAAAAATTCAAGTATCTTATGATTAGTATTCTCCTTGTATTTGATGCTTTGGTTGGTTGAAAGGTCTGCCTAAAGATTTGTATGTTGAACTTATTTGTTTTGTTATTGGAAATTGGAAGGGACTTTCAAGTCACCTGGAAAATGCTCCTTTGTTGAAGTATATATCTTCTTCCAACAACACATATTTGGCAAGTGTATCAAATCCTGCATACCACACAAGAATTTATCTTTCGTCAGAGGAGTCGCACATATCGTGTCGTGCATAATGGTCTGGAATATTCAGAAATGACACCAAATATTACTCCATGTGTGAATATAATCAGAAGGAAATTATAAATTTCGATCCTCACGAATGTGAGAAACTATATGGGTGGTTGAATCAACATTCTAAAATTACACAAGTTTCTATTTCAAAGTTTGTTGAGTGACTTCTGGGTGTGGTAACAGACTTGAAAGAAAGTGAGTTTCTTTATCAAAGTTTTTTCACTGACCTCTGGATGTAGTAACAGACTCCATATACAATCAATTTTCTATCGGTACTGCACATTTGTTTCACTATTCCTATGCATATGATTGCATCTGGGTCTAAGATCTCGCCTCTCTTTGCAAGAATATTCTCCTGGTAGTTGAAGGTGGGTATATAACCAGGGAACACGGCTCTCAAAAGTATTTGATTCGTGCATCGACATGTAACTGGAAAAAGTTAATGGGAAGGAATTCTATATTATGGACTTTGCAACACTTTCTAAAGAGTACTTTATACTACCACCTTCTGCAAGAAGTTTGACGTGTTCAGGTAATGATTTGGTTTCTGAAGATCACCTTTTACTACCACCTTCATGTAATAATTTTGTTTCATTCTTTAGAAGAGACCTTGATGTAGTAGGATATTCCATAGCTGTTTCCAATGAATATCAATCTTCATGTTGTTTCCCTTTCTTTGAATAAGGAGAATGAATTTCTTTTGTTGCAATAGATACAATATTTGAAAAAAAATAAAATTGTTGGATGCTTGAAGTATTTCCTTATTGGGATCAAATAAATTTCCATGGCCTCGTCTCAAGTGAATCTTGAGTTGTTTATCAGGATCACAAATCGATAAGGACAGAGTCCCTTCCTGGTCATAGAGTTCTTCCATCACCATCTTTCATTTTCACAGGTGCTTTTATTACTACCTTCTTTCTTTGTCCTGGTGGTGGTTCCTTCTATCCCAACCAACATGATGGAAATAAACTAGCTCTATAGAATTTGAACCCTTCCGAGAATCTGAGTTGACTATATATTAATTTCGGTTAACATAAAAAGGTTTATGTGTGCAACCTAATGTTAGACATAGAAAATACAATTTCTTATTTCTTAAAATATAAAATAATGGCTTTTTTTAACACATGGTTGTTCGAAAAGTTTCAGGAATTGTTTGGGATTCACGTCCTTCAAGGATGTTAATTAATCACACAATTAATATTTCTTGTGCCAATGCAAACGATTTCTCGTCGACTATGGCAATTGCATTAACATTGCAATGTCATATAATAGATGTCTGACATGTACCTAATGTCGAGGTCATCATCGCACAGGACACCGAACCTCCAAAGATTTTTGGACTCACAACAACATTGTAATTGTCGTGACAAAGAAACACTAAAGTTGATGCTCTTTGTAGGTCTGACAATCCTGCAATCTAAGTTCTTTGACAATGACAGGCCTTCTTTTTCACTGCATTACTACCCTACAATCAATTGCATTGTTCCCATTTCCACATCTAGTGTTGATGTCTGAAGCTGAATCTATCTAGAGCCTGGAGTCCCCACCAGTGTGGATGCCTGAAGCTAAAACTACCTGGAGCCTGGGGTCATCACTTTTTACACTTGACATTAGTATCAGTAGTGATCGAAATTTGATTGTATGTCGAGTCTGTTACTACATCCATAGGTCACTCAACAATCTTTGAGATAGAAGTTGGTTGTCTTTCAAGTCTGTTACAACTTTGTCATAAAAGGTTCTGTAATTTTAGAATGTTGATTCAAACACACATATAGTTTCTTACCTTTGTGAGGATCCAAATTTATAATTTCCTTCTCAATGTATTCTGGCATGGAGTAATATTTGGCGTCACTTCCAAATATTCCAGACCATTTTGTGAGCCACGATATCTACCACCCCTATGACGAAAGATATATTTTGGTGGCATCTACATCATTTTATATGCTTGACAAACCTATGTTGTTGGAAGAAGCTATATAATTCAATAGAGGAGAATTTTGGAGGTGACTTGAACCTCCCTTCCAATTTACAACAATGAAACAAAGAAATTCAACATACAAATATTCAGGCAGGCCTTTTAGCCAAATAGATGATCGAATATAGGGAGAATACCAGTCACAACATACTTGAATTATTTTGTCTTAGCTTTTGTTGGCTAACAAGGTTGTTTTCTCCTAAAGCTGACGTCACATAAAACCACTCCCTCGTCTTTGAATTGGGACTGAATCACATCTCTAAGTTGTCTCAGATGTCGATGACCAGGAACATTACAAGGAAGGCACCTTAAACCTCGAGTTTTCGATGATAGATGGAAATTAACACTTAGAAAAGTATGGAATGTTGAATAAAAAGCTAATGCAGGAAGGCCCTATATAGAAGATAAAAACTATTCAAGAAGATGGGATAGATCTAGCTGGCAACACCAATGAAGTCTAAGACCCGAAATTGATATTCAAGTCATTGTTTTTAACCATGCAAGCATTTGATGATCAAGTTGAAATCTATAAAAGACTATATATAGACTTGATTCTTGTACATATTTTATTTTTTTGTATGCGAGAGCCCCAATCACAATCATTATGGAAAACACATTTAAAATTCAGATAATATCTGCTGAACTATTTCAAGGCAGCTATTTTGGGAAATAATCGTAGTTGTATTTTGTAACCCAGTTTATCTGAATATAAAATATTTGAGGTTTTTGTATGGTGTTTTCCAATGTCTGATATTGTTTTTTATTTTTTTTTGTATTTTTTTTTAAATTTACTCATTTTCCTGTACAACTATTGATAGATGAATTCAACCTCTTTATACAAGAAAGTAAGATTCTCTTTGATCTGTGGTTAAACATGCATGACAAGCTTTTTTCTACTGCCCAGAACTTCGATTTAAATAAAAGCTACTCTATTTGCTCCTTACATTTTACATGGAAGAATAATTTGTGATA
>JZKD02S1080779.1:167455-179862 GCA_000966675.3 Picea glauca | reverse complement strand
CAATTGTCCCAATGTTGACTTTCTTCACCTTGATTGGCGCAGCAATTACTTCTGATTCTAGATGTGGACCTTCCACTTTTCTTTCACCTTCAACTTCCTCAATCTGGATATCGCGCAGATCGTCTTCATCTGGTACTTCTCCCTGCACATGGTAGCATGACAACAGTTCTTTCACTGTTTGTTTGTTCTACTATTGTTCTTTTGTTATGAGTTCAACTTCTGATTCCTTAATGAATATCACCCCTCTTATTTGTTCAAGTGCTGCATCTATGTTGGGGTTCTCATGCTCAAATGAGAAAGTGACTGTAAAGTTCTGTTGTAGTATTGTCCAGCTCATAGTTCCTCTGCGCAGTTCCTGGTCTGTATACCAGTTTGCCGGGATGCCCTCTAATGTGTGTACAAAATGATGAGGCCATTCCTCTGGGGGTGCCATTTTCCATAGTGCTATGCACTTCTCCAAGTGTTTCGCTAGTGCCCCCTGTCCATCATAATTCTGTTGCTAGTTGCTTCTTTGTTCTACGCCAAACCTAATGCGTAGTAACCTCTTACATTGGTACCAGTCCTTAATTGTTTCTTTGTGTGCGCCCCACCATCTTGCAAGTGTGGCCTTGAGTGCTATATCTAGTGCTAAGAGTCTCTGATTTTCTAACACTTCATCCTCGTAGTGTATCAAGAATGCTTCTAGATTGTTTACCCCATGGAAGCTGGGTGGTTACCTTATCTTCGTACCTACCCATCTTACTACGTGGTCTATTCTTGCGCATCTTCTTGTGGAAACTTCGTGTAGGCTCTGTTGCCAGTTCTCTAAACCTGTATTTGAGTCTGAAGCACATGAGGTGATGCTCTGCCAATGAGTATCCCATCTGCAATTGGGTTTACGTAATCCTCATCACGCACAGTTGTTCTGTACAACTGGCTAATTTCCTCCAAGTCCAAGCAAGTAGGCTCTACAAACCTTTCCCCTTCCGATGGGTCTAATGGCGCAATGACCCTGTATTCTCCTGACTCGAAGGTCATTTTTCGTGTCTTTAAGTTGATTATGGCCTGTTTATCAAATGCCCAATCCAAGCCGAGCAATGTTGGGTAAGGTGTTGTGCCGTCCACTATCTCTATTACTTCGAAGTCAGCTTTATTGCGCACTCCATCCAGATCTACTGTCACTCCTTTTAGTCTCCCAATTGGTAGAACTCTGTGCTGATTTGTCGGTTTCAACTGAACGGGTGAATATCCTAATGTGGGTTCTCCCATACATTGCCATGTCTTTTTGGGTAATACATTGACTTCGGATCCTAGATCTAGTATGATATCTCCCATATTGAAATCTCCAATGTTGGCGTTCAACCTGAACTCCCTATTTGTTCTTCTCCTTGTATGTAGGTGATTGACTGTTTTTTGTTCTAGCTTTCCTTCTGTCTCTACGCTACATCTTTCTAGCATATTTTGTAATGTTTTGACAGAGGATGGATCATTTAGTAATTTTACACATGATTGCAAGAAGCCTTTGATTGTACTTACTTGTTCCAGGGGTTGCATTTCTTTGGTATGATCCAACGATGGAGGCATCTCGTACTCTGGTACTTCCTTACTATACTGCGTGGTTGAGGTCGACGCAACGTCAGGCTTCATAAATTCTTGTCTGGCTTGCTTAAATATGTCCTTCTCGTTCTGCACGTCAAACTGCTTCCTTGGTTCAACATTCTTCTTCACCCATTGGTGTTGTATTGGCTCTTCTCGTACTACGTCGTTTCCTGTTTTAGCTCCTCCGCGTGTAACTATGTTAATGTTTCTTCCTTCATCCCTCGCTTCTGCTGAAATCCATTGAACATTCTGATTGTTCTGATTCCTCTTTTCCTGGATCTTCCCTAATAATGTAGGACATTCTTCCGTGTCATGATCCGATGCGCGAAAATACATGTAAGTCGTTGGTGGAAGTGGACATTCTCTTGCATAATGTCCTGGTTGTTGACAGTTGTGACATACCACTTGTCCTCTACCTCTTCCAAAGCCTCCTCTTGCTCTTCCTTCGCCTCTGTAGCCAACTCGATCCCCTCACGGCGCGTTATACTGAGGCTCTTGGTTATACTGCACGGTATTGTAGTGGGGTTGAACTGTGTTATATGGTTGCTGCGTCGTATTATACTGCTGTTGCGCAGTGTTATATGGGGTTGGTACTTGGTTAATCTGAGGTGCGGCTTGCCCGATCATCATTTCTACTTGCACCTTATATGCATCTGATGTCCTCTCTCTCATCAACTCGATGGTTCTACAGTCTTTGTCATCATGGCCTACTGACTTGCAAAAGTTGCAATATGAACTCTTTGGGACTGTCTGGTACTTCTGCATCATTGGGCAGTGATATGGATCGTGGCCATGTTTCTTAGAGACCATAGTCTTCCTATTGGTAACGGATTTAACATTCCTACTGCCATGTACTGCGCGAATGTTGGACATTCGTTCTTATGGTGTCCTTCTGTTCTGCATGTGGTACACCAAACGACTTCTCTTTTGTCCTTACTTTTGTTCTGGTTTAGCTAGAATGTTAAGTTCTTCAGATCCTCCTTCAACTTCCCGATAGATGGATCTGTCTTATGATATTGGTTTTCTTCCAATTGTAGGGATGCCTGCAGAGCCTCTGCCTGCGTCTGAAACTTCTGTTGTCACAGTGGATATTTCAAGTGTGGCAATAGTGAGTTGACGAATAGTTGCCTGTGCTGCATATCTGTCATGACATATTTAAGCTTTCCTTTCAGTCGCTTGAATCTCTGGTCAATCTCCCAGATAGATTCTCCTGGTTTCTGTCTAATTTCTATCATCTCGTTCATGTATTGGTCCTCTGAACTTGTCTTCTGAAACTCGTTTATCAACAACTTCTTGATATCCGCAATCGTTTTGGTTGTCCCTGGCGGATTGTTTGTGGCTAAACTCATGTACCAATCCAGTGCGCGATTCCTCAGTGTGATAGCTAACTATGCATGTTTAGTGTCCTCGTATGTGATCTGTTTCGCTTCCCAGATCTTTTCACAGATAAACAACTGCTTCTTCGGGTCCTCCGATGCTTCTCCTTTGAATTATGGTAACCTGATGGTGGGATCGTGTCCTGCCATCCTGAATGCTGAACTACTACCTCTGCGCGGTGTAAATACTTGACTAATGCTTTCTGAATTGGCTCCCCTAGTTGTTGTTCCTTGTGTAAATGTACTTCCTGCTGTCTTCCTTCTCCAAAAATTCGGTAGTCTGAATGGTGGTGTTTTTTTTGGTGTGTTAGTCGCACATGGGTTTATGGGTTCCACACTGACATTAATATGGATAGGATTGCTGCCTTCTATTCCTGCTCTTGGACCTCTCGTCTTCCTCTCATATGTCGCGCGTAGGAATAGCTCGAAGATCCTCTTCATCACTTGCCAAGCCTTCCCTCGCGGCTACGACTCTCTTCTTAGTGTTCACCTTGTATTGGTAGGGTACTCCACTGCGCGTCCTTCCAGCTGTCGCCATGATCCGCTTGATCTAGTCGTCGTCCATCATGATTGGATCCAAGGCTTCCTCCTTCTTTCCTTTATCCCCTTCTCCTTCCATTTCTCCTTTTTTTTGTCAGTGCTTCCCCCCTTCGCCCATGCACGCAGGGAAGTTTAGCTATCTAACTCCATTGTCATTACACCTTTGTTATACAGCAAGATCTTAATAGAAGTATACATCGATCTAATATACCTTCCTCGAGGGCCGCGTAGAAAGTCTTGCTCTGCTGCGCTGTACGACTTTGCGGTATCTACTGCAAATTCTGTCATAAAGCCTGCTACAATATTGTCGAGCCAAAAATCTACTGCGCGCGTGAATTTATTATCAACGCGTTGTAGCTACGCGATCTCTTTGGGATTCCACTCTAGCTGTCTGATCCAATTCATCGAATGGTTGTCTTTCAATCTTTTGATTCACTCCTGCAATATGTCTGGAAAATCACAAAAAAATACTTCATGCATGTCGATGAATACGTACTTGTCCAGAAACTTGCGCGGTGTTAACTTGGGGTTTCTGTTATATTTTTGCGCAAACTCTAGCTCCTTTGTCTTCAACCAGCTTTCGATCTCTGCCTTTGTGGGATTCTACGGTGTCAACATCCCCTTCTAGCGGCACATTCTCTCCCCTTTTTGTCATCCGATCCGGTATTCTTTTGACACGCCTTTTGCAGATCTCATGTGCTCAATTCCATTGCCTTCCAATCAGCTGGCAACAGAACCATTTGTTGTTTTATATACACTCTTTCTCTTTAGCCATTTACCACTACAAATTGACCTTGGTTCATACCCAAGAAGCTTCCCAATAAAACCCCTTAAGACTATCGGCCCCTCTAGTTACCCAGAAGGCAACGCAGTACACAGAATGTACTGCACAGTCTCACCCAAGATAGCTCTTATGGGTGGCTGCAATACTTAGGTGTTTGCAACCCGGGACTGAGCGAGATCTGTACTTCTATATCGCAACCTTTGTCTAGTCTATTTAACATCCTGTTATAACATTTATTCTACGTATGTATGTAAAATACCAGATCTACTTAATCATTTCATTCATTAAATATTCATCAATTAATCAGACATATTCATTCAATCCCACAACACAGTGTTACCGTGGTTCACCCCCTCCTGGGCTACGTCCACAAAGATCTGGCTCTTAAGCTCTTTTATTATGGCAGTTCCAAAACAACAGTGCTGCGTGCTTCACAACTCATCCTCAGTTGGGTCGAGATCTATGATGAGGCGGACTAGATCACACCAGGCTCCTCAGCCTGTGATCTAACCCTCGAGATCTACCCTTCTGACCCTCTACAACTCAACAACTTACAACATTGGATCGGATTATAGTAGTGTTACAGACTAGTTATTTCCTCTCACGCGAGTAATACTCCATAAATCAGAACCCTCTCTTCTAGCCCTCCTAGGTATCTATTTATATGTGTTTTTGGCTCATCAACCATTACAATGTATTACAAAACCCTAACCCTAGCGTCGTTAGGTCTTCCATGCATGCACGCGTGTTGCTTTTCCTTCCAGCTGTCACTTTCCTCTTGCATGCCTTTCTTCCCAAAATAGCCTTTCTTTTTGATTCGGCCTGCTTCCAACACGTTATGAATTGCTTGAATGATTCTCACCAACCACGTTTCGAGGGGTTTCCAGGTTCTCCAACCAAGGGAAAGGTCATCCCTTGTCTCCTTTGGATGATTGGCCCAATAGTTCGTGATAGTCCTCTAGTTATTGATGCAGAAGTTCTCTTTAGTCATTATGAGCTCGAGGTTCTCACTCCATTTGATGTTTTGTTGCTAGGAGTCTTCCTAGAAAACGGTTGAAGTCTTCAGCCTCACCTCCTAGAAGTTGTGTTGTGGGACCAAATCTCTAGTCCTTTAGGCATTGTTTCAGACTAGGGAGCCATTTCTAGTACCTCTCATTCTTGTTAGGCTGTCCTTCGCAATGCCATGCACATATTTGTCCCTCCAATCCTTGACCAATAAATTGTTCCTTCCTTTTAGACATCTTTGCCAAGTTTTCCCTCCCAAGGCCCTACTTATTGCTTGAAGGTCTCTTATTCCCAGGCTTACCAAAGATTTGGGTAAATAGATCTTATCCCAGGCCACCAACTACCATTTTTTCTCTGTTGGGCCCTCCCTTGAAGAGGGCATGCTGGAGGCTTTTGATGGCTTTGATAATTTTAGGAAGAACAACCAATGCTGGGAAAGAGGCATGGATTCATCATATAGTAATCTAGGAATTTTCTGAGTGATGTTTTTGATTGCTTCCTCTCTGTCCACTACAAGGTTCTGCAGTAATTTCAAACTTCCTGCTCTATGTTAGTGTGGGTCTCCAGCTTCTCCCCTTGCTCATTGTCAAGAGAGAGAGAATTCTATTGTGGTTTTACCTGTTTATGGTAGTGCGATGGAAGAAGATAGTATTCCTGTTCCCTTCCTCGAGCCACCTAATTCTTGATTTCTGCCTCCATATAGTGTTCTCCTGATATTCTCTTTTGTATAGGTTCTCCTGCAGCTGAGCCTCCAAAGAGCGTAGATCCTTTGTCATTCCATTGTTCATTATTTCATGTTGAAGTGCTGTCATCCTATGTTCAATTTTGTTTTAGAAGATATTCCAAAAAACCTCTCCCAGATTTTAAGCTTGGCCTTTATGCTTTTTAACCTGTGTTGTAATTGGAACATGTTAGTACCTTTTGTTCTTCAAATCTCTTCCTACCATTCTCTAATCATGTTTTGGAAGTCTGGATGGGACAATTAGAACTTTTTGAAGTGAAAGGGTGTGGGCTTAGGCATGCCTTGAATTTTCCATCTGACGGATATTGGCTAGTGGTTCGACCATGCTCTAGGCAGAACCTTAGCTTCCAGGTTCTTTCCTCTGCTCACAAAGGATTTGGAAACCGGGATTGATCTAAACGAACGACTATTTACTGTTGGTGTCCTCTTTTATTATTCCAAGTGTGACATCCATTAGTCGTTATCACATCTACTAGTCTTAGATCCTCTATGATCTCTTTGAATCTGTTGCTTTCCTTGTGAAGCCTGTGAGTTCCTCCTTTATTTTCCCTGAGAGATCTGATCAGGTCGAAATCTCCACCTACAATCCATTGTTCCTGCTGAAGGGCCCTTCCCATAGCATGTAACGAATCAAAGAAGTCCATTCTATTGTATTTGTGGGACCATAGACATTAGTGATGATTCTACTCTCCTTTGATCCTATTTCCTTGAAGTTTCCTGCAATGAATCTGCTACCAGTGGTTGAATCCCACAGAATGACTTGAGCTGGGTTCCAAAGGATTGCCATTCCTCTAGAGAAGCCCCTGAAGCCCATTGCTTGAGCTTCACATCCATTCCAAATCGCTTTTGTTATTTTTTTCATTTTCTCCTCACTACATTTTGTTTCTTTGGATGCACATGATATCTGTTTTTTCCTTCATGATCTCGTTTTTGAGAAATATCTGCTTCTCTTTCGCATTCAGGCTGCGTATGTTCCAGGAGATAATCTTCACATTAAACTTGATTGTTATTGAGGTAACTCTCTATTAGGGCTTTTGATTTTCCTGAGTCAATTAAGAGAGCTCCTTTTCCTGTACTTTTTGATTTCTAGTTTTTCTTCCTCTTGTTTTTTTTTGTATTTTTGCTTGTTTGGGGTTTGAGAGCATTGGATTTGATGCCTAGGCTGTGTCACTGTCCTTGAGTTTGATCATTCCCTTCTATCTTTCCTTTCCCTTTCATCAACTCCATGCATAATTGCTTTAACTGCTCCTGTGGTAGATTTTCAATGTAGTCATCGCCATATTTTTTCATGAGTGCAAGTGTGTTAACCTGCATCATTTGCACATCCTCCTCTGGGTCATCGGTTTTCTTTTTTGATCCATCTGAGTATTCCTCTTCTTCCATTGCCACTTCTTCCTGCATCTCCTTGTCCTGTTCTATTCTTGGATTTGGTGATGCATTTGTGTCTTGCTCTACAGTTTTCCTGCTCTTGGGCTGTGTTTCCATTCCTTGCTCGGTTCCCTTCACTTTGTCATCTGATTTGATGGTCATAGGATGAGGTTCCTGCTCAGAGGATTATGTTGACTTCATCCTTGAGACATGGACTTTCTTGAAGCTACCCTTATATGTTTCCTTGGTTGCTTTTTCTTTGGTTGATAGTAGATACCACATTGAGGGGACCATCTTAGAAGAGGTGACTGTGCTCATTGCATTTGCAGCATCTGAATGGAATGTGTTCATAGTCTAGACTTTGAACCCATTCTACACCATGGAAATTTATTCACATTGCATCTGGGAGAGCACCTGACACATTCATATAGGATGCAGATGTTGGAATAGGAGGTATACTTACCCTGTTTTGTTACTTTCGAGGTTTTGACAAAGGTGCTGAGCACATTGCCTATCCCTTCCATTGTTTCTTCATATCTTATCTCTCGCGGCAGTGAGTACATACGTATCCGGACGGGCTTGAATGATGTTCTCTTTCTTTGGGCTGAATCTATCTGTTGAATATCTCAGATGTAAGCTGACCGAGTTGAAGAAGTAAAGGCCTGTTTCAAAGATTCTGTCTCTGTCTTAGGTATTGGCGAAGATCACTGTGAAGAAAATCTTGGAGTCGAGCTTGAGGTCCACTGCTCCCTTGGGCTTCCAGTCTGTGATCACCCACCAAGTTAATGCTCTCTCTGATGGCCAGATCCCCAGTAACTTGCCGATCAGAGCATTATCTTTCATACACTAGATGTAGTTGCCAACTTGTCAAGAGATAACTTTATAACAGGGGTTCTTGGCTGTCTTTGCTAGGCAGTTGTCTCTCATTTTTGCTTCTGTATTTTGTGTTAAATCCTCCTCCTAAGCCTTTGGTAGCTCGGCTCTTTTGCTGGTGCCTGCTACAACTATGTCCTTGAACGAGGTCGATTGGGAGGATGGCTTGCCCCCTGCTTAGAAGCCATTCCTTCCAATGTCTGATCTGCTAAGTGCAGATATAAAACCCTAGTGTTGCCCCCTGATCCCAATCATTGTAGAGTCCAAGTTACCAAAACCACTGTGAGTCTATCTTTGTCTTGTAAGGAATAGTCCCAAACATTCATGGGCTATACCCTTGATTTGCTTTATGGCTTTTTTCCTGTCTCTGTTGGTTTCTCCCTTTCCTCCAATTATTTTGGGCTTATTAGTGTTTTACACCAGTGAAATTTTCACTGAAAGTTGACCTTAAAAGTGCAGACAAATTTGTATGATTGTTGTTTCTTCTTTCTTTTTTTCAACCTCATTCATTTCAGAATGATGATGTGTTTTCCTTCCATAACATAGTAGTGCCTGAAAATTCTTTGGTTTCTCTAGTCAAGAATCCCTACCATGTATGTTTACCACTTGTCACAGAGGTAGCTGTTTATGCTCATTGGTTATAGACAATAAGAGGCATCCAACTACAAGGATACAACCAACAATGTCTTTGTATTCTAGCATGGCAGACTGACTTTATTTTCTGGTTGCTTTGATTTGGTATAGTGTTTTATGGCCTTTTTTATTGCATAACTGACGCACCATCATCACCAATTATGTAATATGTGACATTCTCAAGTGTAGTGTGTTGGGGCCCAATTATGTCAGAGTCCATTGTTTGTTTAAAGTGGAAACTCCATTACCTGTCAAAACCTACAACTCTTTGGATCTGCTGACTTGTCAAAACATATATTTGTTGGAAGCAATTACTCTTTTGATTTTAGTTATTTACTGGAACTAAGAAGGTAGGGCGTGATGAGGGTATTCATTTGTTGAGGGCAAATAAGAATTGAATTATTTTTCCATCCATGTTTGTATCGCAAAAACTCTCTTGGCACTTCACTTTTGCTGGGAAAAAATAAGCTCTTAATGCCTGAATATATAATATATGTCTCCTATATCTGGCCAGCCTGTTATTCTCTGTTTGGTAGATGCCTTTGTCAGAGACAAAATCTGCAACATTGGAATCTTGTAACTCAACTGCAGTTTCTGATGCATCCGTTGTAGACAGAACAAAATTCAGGACAATACTTTCTTTGTTTCTTTTTCAATAGTTCATAATGCCTGATTCCCCTTCCATCTGGTATTTCTCTCTTGTCATTCAAAGACTTGGTATTCTAAGCAGATAAGTTTGCATATGAAATCATTGTGACAGAAGACAAAACACGAATATTGTAGGTAACTAAACTGATATGGTTCAGTTCTAACATGGTAACATAAGATGTAGCTAAATATAGTATTGATCCTGGTTTAGCTACCTTGATTGTCTCCCTTTTCCTCTCTGTTTGTTCCTATCTTGATTGTTTCACTCTTGTTGATCAGAAAATCAAGTGTTTTTCTGTCGCTTTAAGCCCCTGGCAAGGGCCCCATCTTTATTTGTCTCGAACATGTAGATGAAGTGTTTCAATCTCACAAGCAAAAATATATTTATTTAATCACTCTTTTGGCTTCTATTTTTTTTTAAATCTAAAACAGTAGCTTTATATTTCTATATATAAACAGTAAAAGTACAGACAACTCTATGAGTGTCTGCCAAAAAGGAAACCAGAGCCCTCACCAATCAAATATGGATGACATTGTTTCAGACCAGAGTTCATAACAGACTGCAAAAAAGATTGTCCATCATTCTTTGGCCTAAGAAAGCCTATAAAAGCCTATCAACCTATAAGCCGAAACCATATCAGGCTAATTTCTTCCTATGTCTGTATTTATTATTTAATAAACAAAAAGAGAAGAAAACATAGCACTGCATATCAAACCCTGGATATCTCTGGTGTCCTGTGGTGGCTCTCCAGCTTGGCAATTTCTCCAGCCTCACTTGCATCCTCCTTGTCCGCTATCGGGATAGGGCATTCTCGCAAACCAGGTGGGCTTAGGTCCCTTGAAGTATTCTTGGTCGTTTCATTTTTCTGCTCCTCAGGTGACTCTAAATCTGATACCAAATTGAGATCTGCAAAAGAGCTCAAATTTTCCTTCGAGCATCTTGACTGCCTGAAGAGTGGCATCATTTTCCTTCCAGACTTTCTCCACTGTCTGGGCTACCATAGCCTTAACAATCCAGTATGTCTCTGCAAGTTTGAAATACTTTGTTTCCCTGGTCCTTGTGTACTGTGGGTCATCTACCCACGCCTTAACTTCTTGAACTATAGCTGCTTCTGAGATATTATGCCGTTGAAGTCTAACTGCTTCCTCTATCTCTGCAGCTATTTGCTTCTCCTCATCAGAGCATAGGTATTTAAATCTGGACCCGGCCATCCAAGCTGCCCTCGCAGCCCTGGTTCGATTGACCCGCCTTAATCTTCGCTGTCCAACTATCCCTTGCCGTTCTGTTCTTCTTCATGACTGGCTTCTGTTGAAGACTCATCCACAAACCCTTACTCGCCCAGCGCTTCGAAACCCGCTGAACTGTCCACTAAGCCTACCTGTCTCCTCCACTCGGCAGGTTTCCCTCCTTAAGCCTTGTTGGAGGAAAAAGCCACGTGACCTCCTTAGCAAACGTCCGATCTCAGACCCAGTCTAGGATCTCTTGAATTTCAGACTCACTCCTCATCTTAGGCAATCAACCTCACTCAATTTTGCTAACTTCGAGCCATTACAATGGCCTCTCAACTTATGATGACCATTCACTTCACCTCTCACAGCCTGAAGTCTTTTCATCAACTCTTCTGGGAGGATCTTCTCGAGGTTGGCTGCAGTTGCAGTACTCCCACACACTCTCGCACAACTACTCTTCATTCTGCTCAGCTTGCTCCACGGTTGGCTCTGTATGAGCTTCCTTCCCCAGTAATGACCACTTCCTTTCATGCCTCGACGTACTACCACCATCACGCCGCTTGAGTCCATCTGTCCCGGACGCTTAACCACCTGTACCAGCATAATAATCAAGTTTCGAAGTTGGCGCAGTCGATGCGATGTTTGACAGGCCCGTCATGAATGCCCTGACCCACCGGCAATTGAAATAGGAGCCTTTCCGGTTCACTCCCCAACCCTTCCGTCGTTCCAGCTGGCGCTGCTGTCTTGTTGAGCCTCCAGGTGGCACTCCTGTTCTCGACATTTGACACCCCATCCGGGGGACTCTTTTGGCTTCTATTAGTTTGGCCATTGTTACCCTTTCCCACCACCATTTTCAGTGGGTCAAGTATGGTTAAAAAAACACAAACAAACTCCCCTCCCTCAATTCACAAGGCTTTAAGAGTTAGATCAGATATCTAAAAGGGGAAACTATCTCGCTGGAGTAACGGTGGTAGCATGTCAGAAGGTCCTTATGGACAAGGGGATTAATGAATCATCCCTTTTGGGTGCAGGTAGCATATAGCATCCCTCCTATTGCATTATACTTGACTGTTTTCTATTATACCACATCATATGCATAGACTAGGAGTACATGGATAGCATATGCATAGATTAGGAGTACATGGATATATTGAGGGATGTCTGTGTGTATGGGGCAAATTGGTCTTGTTATCTTGCCAGTCCATCTCTTTATCCAAGTGCATACTAAAATAGTGTGCCTGATAAGCATGAGCATTGTGGGTGCACAGGATATGAGTTTTTTAGCTCCACAGGTGCCAAAGATACTACATTGCATCACCAGATTTCTCCAATGATACACAAACTGTCTGGCATAACAACTCATCTAACCGTATTTATCAGAACAATGAGCCCGCATAGCATGAGTCCTGTGGGTCCAGAAGACATGAGATTTAGTAATGGAGGACCCAAAGAGCCTACATTGCATGCCAGGACAGGCCCACTAGGAACAAATATCAGTCCAATGATACAGAAACAACCTTAAGTATATAATGACTTTGTATATTGTGCCAGTTGTTTGATATGTCATATAGGTCCATACTAGTGTGTGCATGTGTATGATCCATCTCTCTCTCTCTCTCTCTCTCTCTCT
>JZKD02S1080779.1:0-20164 GCA_000966675.3 Picea glauca | reverse complement strand
TTCTCTTCACACAATGGAAGGAATGAAAAATGGTGAATAAATACAAATGCCTATTCCCTCAAGAGGTGAGTGGAATGGCCTATTGCAATGGTGCTTGAAGGCTTCAAAGAGAAAATAGGATTCTCAAAGAAGAATTCTTGTAGCATAAAAATACCTTGAAGATCTTATTTTCTTAGCACACCCATGACACATATTTATAGAATGCATCCATGGAAAAATGTAATTGGTTCATAGTGTGAACAAGGGGCCTTTTAGGGCACCCTCTATCCCTTGACCAACCTCCAAGCTAGATTTCTCTCATATATGAGTGTCAAATCATGTTGGGGGTCGGGCTAGAAGTGGTTGAGGGGCCGACAAGATCCATAAATGTGTCATTCATATAAGTGCATGGATTTTGTCTTAGATAGTTACGCATTTTGCACACAGTGCGCGCTGAGGCTTGTGTTAGTCTACGCATTATGTGCACTGTGCACGCGCCTCCTTTGGTGAATCTGCACACTTTAATTTTTGACCCAAGTATATAGTTTTTTTCCTTTTTATGTACTTTGTGTTGTAGGTGGACTAATTTCTGTTGGCATTGATGTTTTTCTTCAACCATTGTGTGCAATGTTGCGGATGATTTTTCAGTGATAACACCAGGGTTATGAATCCACAAGGATAGTTCCAGAGTGCCACTCAACTTCCAAAACCAGTCAGCACTCGAGCTCTCATAGGCTTTGCAACACCCACAACAATCCAAGTACCCAACTATCTTCTACCCGGCCTGCACAACCCAAGAGAATGGACCCCCCCTTCTCTGCCACACAGTCCCTCAAATTGTCCATCTCCTTCCAGGGCTACAATGCAGTCGGTCCAGAATATCCATGTTGGGACTCTCAGGACTCGCAGTTGTGAGAAAGAATGGGCATAGACCAAAGCATATCAGACATTCAGGTCTTGATTCATGGATGGATTACACCAATAGTCTCTACAACCAACCATACGATGTTTGTTCTTCAATAACTCATTTTCCTTTCCCAAGCCAAGACACGAATGAGGAAAGATGAGTGGGTGAAAGAATGAATGGAATGAAATCTCCACGAAAGGTGAGAACAACAAGCAATTGGGTGAATGAGTGCATGAGTGAAAAAAAACAACAAAAGAACAAGAACGAGAACAGGAGTGAGAAACCCCAAACAAACCAAGGATGGGTTTATGTAATTCTTGGAATTAAGGAACCACTTAGCCTCCCCCCCCAAGAAGCTCTTGTAACTGTTATTCTCCATTAAAAAAATAATGGGTAATTAAAATATAAAAATAAGTACTTAGCCCCTCAAGCCCCCTCTCTTGTGGAATCATAGCCCCCTATAACTCTTGTCCTTGCCTGTCTAGTAGCCATCGATGTATTTATTATTATTATTAATAATAATAATAATAATAACATTACATTTCCTAGGAACATTGTGTTGATATTATGGTATCTACGGGAGGTATTAACCTCCACATGTAACCCTGACGAGAATAAAATATTCCAGGAAGCAAGAAGAAACCCTAAATCATTGGACATAACCCTAGAAGACAAGTCAGCTAAAGGAAATATTTAATATTGAGTGTTTAGCCTCCAGAATGAGAATTCGACCCAGACAGCTCACGAAAAACAGTATAAATACAAGACGTCAGAGCTCATTTTGAGGACACAAACTGAAACTGCATAAATGTAGAAGTGTGCACTGCAGAAACTGGGTAAGTGTGCAAGTATGAGGAATAGTTGCAGTTGTAGCTACTATAATCTGTATTCTTGGTTTAGGCTCAGACTTTCTATTGGTTATGGTTTGGACTTTATGCATTGAGTGCTAGCTCTAGAGAGAGGTACGCTACATTAATTGGCTATTAGGCCTAGGGTTTTCTTCCAAAATCATTCTCTGTCAAGGTTAAGTTGCTCAGGGGTGGCTTTAGCCTATGGTTGGGTGACAATATTGTTATATTGTCTATGGTTAAACGAGCACATCTATTATTTCTAATAGGTTATGGGCCCACACTATCTTCAGACAATCTAACCGCTGGAATACAGATTGGGAGGATTTTCACAATTATAATTGCAGTTGCAGTCAGTTTTTGCTGCAACAATGAAACCCTGACTCTCTTGTTGAGGCACCTTAAGTGAAGAGATTGACCTAATTTATGGATACCCTAGTGCACCCTAACCCAACGCACCTCTTGGTACTCTCAACAAGCTAAGACACCAAGTTTGAGTTTTTGGTCAAAGTCAAAGGTTGACCAAGTCAAAATCAAAGGTTAACGAAGTCAAAGAAGTCATGACTTGCTCTATGAAGTCAAAAAACAAGTTAGAAGGGGCTTCTAACTTCATAGCATGGAAGATGAGGATTTATATTATCCTTGCCAATAATAAAGTGTTGTATATTGTGAAAGGAAATATCGTGGAACCACGGTTTGAAGAAGGAAAATAAAAGGAACCTCAAAACATTGCAATTATGGAGAAGTTCAAGGACAATGACATCAATTCCATGAGTATCATAATGGACTCTATAAAAGACCACTTGATACCCTACATCTCTCATCTTGACTTATCTAAGAAGATGTATGATGCCCTAACTAACCACTTCTCGGTCAGAAACATTGGACAAGTAATGAGTCTGAAGAATGAGCTTTGTGACATGAAAATGAATGATGATGACAACATAACATCATACCTTGTGATAATCTCTCAGTTAAGAGATCAACTACAAACTATTGAAGAAATCATTTCAAAGAAGGAACTGGTAAATATAGTACTCAATGGTCTTCCCAAGACATGAGATGCATTTTCCGCAAGAATGAACACAAGAAAGGATTATCCCACATTTGAAGAAATTCGGACTTGTTGTTCACAAGAAGAATCAAGGATTAATGCAAAAGAGAAACCCCAAAAGAAATACGATGATCAATCTTTCACAACAAGGTTAATAATTTTAGGAATAAGAAGAAGTTTGACTCAAGGAAGAAATCAAATCAAGAGAAAGACATGTCAAAAATACAATGCTTCAACTGTCGAAAATATGGTTGCTACAAGAATCATTGTCACGAGTTAAAGAAAAGGAAGGAAACACATGAAGCATTCGTTTCCGAATAAAGGGAACCCTCAAAGAAGGCCAAGCAAGATAAAACATACTTCTTCTTCTAAAACAAGGTAACAATATTGTTCATAGTTCTTGTACATAACATGTTTACATAATTTATGTACATATCTTGCATATCTAATTCTTAGAATATAAGATGTTCAAGTGAAACAATACCTATGGAAGAATAACAAGATAAGGATTGTTATCATGATGACTACAAGTCAAGCAATACACATTAAAAGATGAAGTACATTGACAATCCTTGGTAACAATTCACGTGGAAGCTATTACATAAGTAACAGCTGCAAGATAAGCCGAAATCAGAAACAAACTTGAAGAAACCCAGAAGAAGTAAAAACATAAAGAAGTCAAAAATAAAGAGGAAATTAGAAAAAGACTCGTGACACTTTGCAGAAGGAAATAAGGATGCGGACGAAAGCGTCGACTCTCTTATATGGAGGGATCTAATTATATAATTCCAAAAGAAGAGCATGCATTCATGCATGAAGCAAGGATTAGGAGGGAGTTAATCCTAAATGATATGATCCATTGAGGATTATGAAGTATATGTCAGTGTTCCAATTGAAAATAGCAGCCATGGTAAACCGTATGTGTTCAATTTGACTCTAGAAGAAATCTTCTTTGAAAAGAATCCTTAAAGTATCCTCGGTTGTCCATCTACATCCATGATCCTATGATGAAATGAATAATTTGGAATCTTCAGGGCATGGAATATATAGAAAACTACATGGACCCAAGAGCTAAAGAAAAACATGAGGAAGACATGAAGATTCCAAGAGAGAAATAAAAAATAGAACAACCAGTCATTATACCAAGAATCACAAGACTACCAACTTGGTTTGAACCCGCTAGAAGAAATCAAGCAGAAGAAATGGAAGTTATGATGAAGAAGAGTATATGTAAGAAATTGTGAAAAAGGATGAAAGCATTGTGAGATTCAGAACTAGAAGTTCTTCCAGAAGGAGGAGAAGACTATGATAACAACTTGTTCTCGTAAATTAGATATACCTCTATCTGAGCTATTATATCTGATTGAAGTTTACATCAGTTGGTTGTAAAAGACTTCTCTCCCAATAAAGCATTTAAGGAAGAAATATTATGTAAAGAAATCTCAAGGTTTTGAGGTATACCAGAAAGAGACCCATGTATGCAGATATAAGAAGACCTTGTATGGATTCAAACAACTTGATGCAGAGTATCTCATATACAGTAGAAGCATGGTGAAAACTTTCTATGACAGAGATAGTGTATTAGAACAGTCACTCAGAAGTCTATATTTCTAATCCATGGAAAACTCTCATGATGGTAGAAGAAGTTATACTTGAATATGTTTCAGTTGAGCCTTGCCACGATGTCATGAGCTAGCAGGAAACAAAATTGTTGAATTCGACCATGATATATTGTAATGATCAGAGATATATGAAGTCTTCAGATAAAAACCAGTGTTCCATGACGGACCAAATTTCATTGATATCAAGAATTACATTCTTCGTGATGAAGTCCAAAAAAGAGAAGAAGTTCTCTTATATATATCTCCACAGATGAGCAAATAGCAGATATTTTGGAAAAACCTCTATCCAAGATGAAAAGTTTGCAAGTTGGGGATCATGGAGACGACTTCCTTATTGAAAAAGGAAGAGATTACTCCCCGGTTGGGAGGGAGCACTGATGTGTTATTGATTTATGGACAATCATTTTTCAGTTCGAAAAATGGTCCAGGATGAGCAGTTCCTTTCCAGTTCGGAAAGTGGTTTGAGATTTCTGACGGATAGGCATTTCTAGCTCGAAAAATGGTCCATATCGGACAATCATTTTCGTAATGAAAATGGTTCGATAGATTGTTGGTGTACCATAGACAACAATTCCCCTTATGGCCAGTGTGGGGGAATGGTCTAGGACAGTCATTTTTCTTGGCAGTCACTCTAAGTAGTGATTAAGTAGAATGTTCCGCCTTGTCGGGTAGTCATTCTTTCGAAGTTCACAGTTGTGAGTAGTTTCGAAGAATGGTGTGTTTTGGAGGTTGGTGCAGGACAATCATTTCCTTAGGAAATGGTCTAGATAGTCATTCCCTAAGGAAGACTCATTCTCTCCGGGTTGCACTATGTTTAGTGCTGGAGGAATGGCCCAGTTAGATGAATGGTCCAGGTTCAATAATCAGGGACAGGCATTCCCTAGGGAAGACTCATTTTATCTAGGTTGCACTATGTTTAGTGTCGGAGGAATGGCCCAGTTAAGTGAATGTTCTGGGCTCATAAATCAGGGACAATTACTCTTTCGTGCTTGGGAAGAATAGTCTGGATAGACCATGGTTGATGTTTTTACTGTATGAGGGAAGATGCTCTTCCATATCTCACAGATGTGAGTGGAAGAATGGCCCAGATGACTCATTTTATATCATGATATTGTTTCTATGTGGGTTGATATCAGATGATATGATTTCTATGGAGACTTTATGTCTCTAGACAATAGATGTATGCTACTGTGGTGAATATGTTCCACTGGTTGTGACTATGTGTCACTGATTACGTAGCCATGTGCTACTTAGTGTGGTTGTGTACCACTGGATAGTAGTTGTGTACTATTATGGACAGACACAGTCGTGTTCTATTGAATGTCATTGTTCTAATTTCCATGTAGACTATCAGTAGTGTTGAAAATGATTATCAGCTAGATGGATAGTCGGTGTGCTCATTGATAGACATTCTCTAGGTAGAGAATGGTCTAGATAGAACAGATTGTTGGTGGACAGATATTCTCTCTATGAAGAATGGTCCAAGTTGACAGTTTGTTGACATGTCATGGACTAGAATTTTCCTAAGGCACAGATTGTGGCCCGATTAGGAAAATGGCTCAAGATCGATATTTTCTAAGGCATATAGGTTGAGACGGATCTCTATGGTACATATGACCTGATTAGAAAATAGTATTAGACTGGCATTCCTATAGGCATGGTCTCTTTAGCCCATGGTGTAGCTTTTAGCATCTGTTGGGACAATTATTCTTCTAGGATGTATGTCCAAATTAGAAGAATGGTCCTTGTATAACTTTGTAGAGTGAGTAAGTTATTGAGCATCATGCCTGATTACTCAGATGGGGTATGGCTTCGAGAGATGATGCAATTGATGCTATCAGATGATACTGATAGTGATGATGGTGCTCATGATCTAATCATGAGATAGCTTGTATAGCTATGATGATCCTATCGGTTGAATGGTGTGTTTGTGCTCAATACCATTTCCTTCAATACCTCCCTATCTAGGAGGGAGTGTTGATATTATGGTAGCTATGGGAGGTATTAACCTCCACGTGTAACCCTGATGAGAATAGAATATTCTGGGAAGAAAAAAGAAACCCTAAAGCATTGGACATAACCCTAGAAGACAAGTCGGCTAAGGAAATATTTAATATTGAGTGTTTAGCCTCCAGAATGAGAAGTCAGCCCAGACAACTCAGGAAAAACAATATAAATATAGGACGTCGGAGCTCATTTTGAGGAAACAGCTTGAAACTACATAAATGTAGAATTGCGCACTGCAAAAACTAGGTAAGTGCGCAAGTTTGGGGAGTAGCTGCAGTTGCAGCTAATGCAATCTATATTCTTGGTTTAGGATCTGATTTTCTATTGGTTATGGTTTTGACTTTATGCCTTGAGTGCTATCTCTAGAGAGAGGTACACTACATTGATTGGCTATTAGGCCTAGGGTTTGCTTCCAGAATCATTCTCTGTCAAGGTTAAGGTGCTCGGGGGTGGCTTCAGCTTATGGTTGGCTGACAATATTGCTATATTGTCTATGGTTAAATGAGCACATCTATTATTTCTAACACACTAGCCTCTTTCAATTGTTTAGGCACTCTGGCCTTTCATAACTTAACGAAATACATTATTTAATGTGAGGCTTAAAACCCAGGGTGTTACGAGTATTCAACTTAAATTGAAAATAATTAAAATCAATTTCTAACTCTAAGCACTAAAACAATACAATTTATATCTCTTACCAATAAAGTTGCTTCCTAGAATTTGATATACCCTTGAAGGTGGATAGCACTAATCAGGGAAATTTTTAACGATCCATATTTTTATTAAAGTGTAGAAACCTTGGCGAATATTACTAATTCTTAAATTTCCAACCATAAAATGTTTGGAGATATTTTTGTAAAAATATTCAACTTTCTAAGAATTTTATATAATTTCTAAAAAATTCTAGAGATTTTTAGAGTAACATACTTTTATTCCATAGAATTTGGGAAAATCATTTTAGAAGGAAAAAGAAAAAAGGAAACTGGTGAATCTTTTTCGGAAAAAAACATGAAAAATTAGCCCATGGGCAAAATCTAGCCCCTAAAATTTTCCTTGGCATTAATCCTACTTATGGGTTTGAATGCTAAAACACAAATCTCCAAAGTGGTGAAGTTGTGAAATTTAAGAATCATGTAACCACTTTATTGAGTCTTTGGTAAGTATAAGGCTCGTAATCATAACTAATGTTTTTGATATTGTAACCATAGGGGGTATTGATAATAACTAGGAAGTACTCCCTTTTAGGAATACGATTTACAATTTTTTCACAGTCGCTTAGTATTACTTGATATTGCATGGTGTAGAGCCCATTCCAAATGTAGTGATCCATTGTATCATAAAGTTGAACACTTTTATGATGTTTCGTTATTTGTCTTTCCAACTTGGTTTTATGAATATCACTTTTAAAGGTCTTTGGTACACCATTTGTTTTCCTTCTCAATATATTTTATGAAAAAGAGAAATGCACACACATGTACGAAATCAACATACCCTTTTGAATGCAACAAAAAATTCTCTCAAGGCTATTATAGAGCTCAATGCATCTAAATAGTTGCATATAACACCATCTTGAATCTATTTATTCAATCATATAAACATTTTTTCTTGTATTTTCCTATAAACCTTGTGACTAGAAAAATAAAATAAATAATGATATAATGATATATATAACACAATCATTAATATCACTCATATACGGTGTTAACGGGTGGGGATAAGACAAACGAATCATTCCATTCTACTACCACCACACAAGGAAATGAAGACTCGGGGGAGGTTGTGACAGGTGGCAAGAGATGGTGTCTAACATTGGGATAAAGGACGATGGGGGAGGAGGTATGAGATGCCTCTCATTCAATACAAGTATGATGGTCATGCATGTCAAGGATAAGGAGCAGTACAAGCCTGGCGCAAAGAAATGAAGGCTAAATGAAGGCTTGACTAAAGATGGTATGATGTGGTTAGTTGCAACAGATATCATTTCTTGACGATGGGAATTGAAGGTGGCATAATTGAAGAGAGTTGTGTCAAGCTATATGAGGGGCAAGGGTCTGCTTCAACAAGCTTGCAAGGTTCATGGTCTATTGATAAGGAATATCATGGAGTCAAGTTGTTAAAGTGCTCAAGGTACCCACACACCCTAACACTTGGCCTCCCATCCAGCCTTGCCTATATTTTTTCTTAAGGTGTTATGTGTCCTTTCTGGTGTGGGGTCGGGGAGGGGGGTTTCTTAGTTTATCATATCAGTGATGTGGATGTGGTTCTAGAGGGTACGGGGCATATTTTTGGTAGCAAGATAGAATTGGTGTCAAAACCTTGTAGGCCATAGCTTGTTTTCCATCTTTCACTCAATGGGTTTGTTACAAGGGAAACCATTATCTCGTGGAAATTTTCTTGAGTGGTTAAAGATGATGGAAAGGTTCGGTTGAGGGGGAAGATGGGATAAGAGATAGGGTGAAAGCACCACTTGAAAGGCTCCATTGACTTGAAAATATCCAACAACGGCAAAGGCGAAGAAAGAGACCCGGGATGAATAGTGTTTGTTTATGGAGAACTATTTAGAATTGGTCAGAGCATAGATCAAAGAGATGGAGGAATCAATACAGGATAGACATCATAAAATATTATACGACCAACTCTTGGAGGAGGTAGAACACTGGGCATTATACCCAAGGTACTCCCGAACCAGGGAGACCACGCATTTTTGAATTGCAGAAGTGTATTGGATGGTTAAGGCCATGGAGAAGAAATAGGATGAGAAAAAAGACATCCTACACACCATTTGGATATTTGAAGGTAAATTAAAGGTGGTGTGTGAATTTGTCTTTGGGATTAGTATCTAAGTCACTCCTTTGGAAGAAGAGAAGAACAGGTAGCAAAAAATGGAGGACTCAGATGGATCCATGGGTACACAATCCAACCCAATTGAAATTAATGATGACCCCCAGCCTTCCCAAATGGCTCAGAAGCAGGATGATGAGGAAGACATGCTACTGAAATTGGCAGTCGAGGAAAGTCCACCTTCCCCCATTGCATAATGTTTGTTATGTTTGATAGTCATTTTTTACTTTACAATTGTAGATGCNATTTTTAGAGTAACATACTTTTATTCCATAGAATTTGGAAAAATCATTTCAGAAGGAAAAAGAAAAAAGGAAACTGGTGAATCTTTTTTGGAAAAAAAACATGAAAAATTAGCCCATGGGCAAAATCTAGCCCCTAAAATTTTCCCTGGCATTAATCCTACTTATGGGTTTGAATGCTAAAACAAAAATCTCCAAAGTGGTGAAGTTGTGAAATTTAGGAATCATGTAACCACTTTATTGAGTCTTTGTTAAGTATAACACTCGTAATCATAACTAATGTTTTTGATATTGTAACCATAGGGGGTATTGATAATAACTAGGAAGTACTCCCTTTTAGGAATGCGATTTACAATTTTTTCACAATCGCTTAATATTACTTGATATTGCATGGTGTAGAGCCCATTCCAAATGCAAGATCCATTGTATCATAAAGTTGAACACTTTTATGATGTTTCGTTATTTGTCTTTCCAACTTGGTTTTATGAATATCACTTTTAAAGTTCTTTGGTACACCATTTGTTTTCCTTCTCAATATATTTTATGAAAAAGAGAAATGAACACACATGTACAAAATCAACATACCCTTTTGAATGCAACAAAAAATTCTCTCAAGGCTATTATAGAGCTCAATGCGTCTAAATAGTTGCATATAACACCATCTTGAATCTATTTATTCAATCATATAAACATTTTTTCTTGTATTTTCCTATAAACCTTGTGACTAGAAAAATAAAATAAATAATGATATAATGATATATATAACACAATCATTAATATCACTCATATACGGTGTTAACGGGTGGGGATAAGACAAACGAATCATTCCATTCTACTACCACCACACAAGGAAATGAAGACTCGGGGGAGGTTGTGACAGGTGGCAAGAGATGGTGTCTAACATTGGGATAAAGGACGATGGGGGAGGAGGTATGAGATGCCTCTCATTCAATACAAGTATGATGGTCATGCATGTCAAGGATAAGGAGCAGTACAAGCCTGGCGCAAAGAAATGAAGGCTAAATGAAGGCTTGACTAAAGATGGTATGATGTGGTTAGTTGCAACAGATATCATTTCTTGACGATGGGAATTGAAGGTGGCATAATTGAAGAGAGTTGTGTCAAGCTATATGAGGGGCAAGGGTCTGCTTCAACAAGCTTGCAAGGTTCATGGTCTATTGATAAGGAATATCATGGAGTCAAGTTGTTAAAGTGCTCAAGGTACCCACACACCCTAACACTTGGCCTCCCATCCAGCCTTGCCTATATTTTTTCTTAAGGTGTTATGTGTCCTTTCTGGTGTGGGGTCGGGGAGGGGGGTTTCTTAGTTTATCATATCAGTGATGTGGATGTGGTTCTAGAGGGTACGGGGCATATTTTTGGTAGCAAGATAGAATTGGTGTCAAAACCTTGTAGGCCATAGCTTGTTTTCCATCTTTCACTCAATGGGTTTGTTACAAGGGAAACCATTATCTCGTGGAAATTTTCTTGAGTGGTTAAAGATGATGGAAAGGTTCGGTTGAGGGGGAAGATGGGATAAGAGATAGGGTGAAAGCACCACTTGAAAGGCTCCATTGACTTGAAAATATCCAACAACGGCAAAGGCGAAGAAAGAGACCCGGGATGAATAGTGTTTGTTTATGGAGAACTATTTAGAATTGGTCAGAGCATAGATCAAAGAGATGGAGGAATCAATACAGGATAGACATCATAAAATATTATACGACCAACTCTTGGAGGAGGTAGAACACTGGGCATTATACCCAAGGTACTCCCGAACCAGGGAGACCACGCATTTTTGAATTGCAGAAGTGTATTGGATGGTTAAGGCCATGGAGAAGAAATAGGATGAGAAAAAAGACATCCTACACACCATTTGGATATTTGAAGGTAAATTAAAGGTGGTGTGTGAATTTGTCTTTGGGATTAGTATCTAAGTCACTCCTTTGGAAGAAGAGAAGAACAGGTAGCAAAAAATGGAGGACTCAGATGGATCCATGGGTACACAATCCAACCCAATTGAAATTAATGATGACCCCCAGCCTTCCCAAATGGCTCAGAAGCAGGATGATGAGGAAGACATGCTACTGAAATTGGCAGTCGAGGAAAGTCCACCTTCCCCCATTGCATAATGTTTGTTATGTTTGATAGTCATTTTTTACTTTACAATTGTAGATGCNAAAGACATCCTACACACCATTTGGATATTTGAAGGTAAATTAAAGGTGGTGTGAGAATTTGTCTTTGGGATTAGTATCTAAGTCACTCCTTTGGAAGAAGAGAAGAATAGGTAGCAGAAAATGGAGGACTCGGATGGATCCATGGGTACACAATCCAACCCAATTGAAATTAATGATGACCCCCAGCCTTCCCAAATGGCTCAGGAGTAGGATGATGAGGAAGACATGCTACTGAAATTGGCAGTCGAGGAAAGTCCACCTTCCCCCATTGCATAATGTTTGTTATGTTTGATAGTCATTTTTTACTTTACAATTGTAGATGCATATGGATAGTTATGGTGTCCCTTTTTGGATGTAAACCATTGTTAACTTGGTATGATCTGAATAGTTTGACCATGCAGGAAAACAATATGTGGGTAGAGGATCTACTTTCCTCTTAAGGCATGCCTCTAACAGGAACAATTGTATTTGTCTCGTTTTGTGTATAATGTGGAATACCGATATGGTTTTTTATCTTACAAAAAAAACATAATACTTAATACATTAAATTTAAAAGAATTTGTTTATAAACTTAACATCCATCAAAAATAAATCAACAAACTTACTTCTCAAATTCATTAGTCGTGTCTTGCATTGATAACTCTCCTAACCTTACACATGATAATGTGACCATGACAAGTGTTTCATCCTTTACTCCTTGCATCGATATCCAAGGCGTTATACTCATGTCTTTTACTAGATTCTTGAATTCAAGATGCAGCTTACCATTGCTTAACAAAAAGGTATTATACCTTTTGACCTTTTGGTTTTTATACCAATGTTCTCCTACAAGATAAAGATCCTAATGATCGAATACCATTTTTGTCTAGTTTTTTTTTTTAACTAAAATGGGTAGATTTTTTATTGATTAGATACCGGTTGGACCAAGGCATAAACAACCATAATTACAATGAGTCAACATTCCATTTTTCTGAGTCATGGGATATCCCTTTCTTTTGTTTCGGAGGGTTGAGATGTTTCCAGATCTATGGGATAGAAATCCATATAGGCGCTTCCTCATTTTTGTTAAATGTTCCTTGAGACAAGAGGCAACCCATGTTTGCCTGTTCATTTGCTTCCATATTCGATCCTCGCAGGATGTGGTAGAATTGGGTGTTGGAGAAGTCTTGTAGAACGTACCTTAGTCTTTGTAGAGTCTTATTAAGCGTTGGGTTGATGAAGTGGTCTTCTGATATTATTGTTTTTATTAAAATTTATGAATCCCCAAAAACTTGAATTTCTTTTATGCCATTTTCTCGTGCTATCTGACAGGATTTTAACAGCCCCAGGATTTCAGCCTAATTATTGGTTCTTCAACCTAATCCCCAGCTGAAGCTATATTTCCTTTGACCATCGGAAGAGTAAATCACTCCACCTGCCCTTGCTTTCCCTGGGTTTCCTTTGGAGGTGCCATCGAAGAAAATTGTTGCTTTACCTTGCTTCCTCCACCAATATTGAAATACTACATATGTTTCTCTTAAACACCAACTTGGAGTGCTTTGGGGGTGAGCAATGATCTTTTCCTTTTCGTGGGTTATAACAGCTCCTAGTCATTTCTTTTCTTCAGAAAGGGGAGAGTTTCCATCCTTGAGAGGGTGGTGAGTCATTGCTTATAGGAGAAGTGCTTTTGCTTTAATGGCCACCGTCAAAGGGGAATGGAGGACGCTATTGAATATCTGATCATTTCTTGATAGCCAGATTTTCCAGCATAAATATTTGGGTATGGTCTACCAGATTCTCTGGTAGTTTGATTTTCTTTGCATCTCTTGGGGATATCTCGCCTTCTAGGAGGAGAAGAGGGATGTGACTGTAATCTGTGATGGGGATATGACATTGAGACCGCTGAGGGTGATCTTCTAGGATTCTTGGGAAAATGGACAGTCCACAAACAGATGGTTCATAGTTTCGGTAGCACTACAGCATAGGGGGCATCTATGAGGTCCAACTATACCTTTTTTTATCATATTTTCTCATGTCAGTGTTTTCTTGTGCATTAAAGTCCAGAAGAAGAAGTTTACTTTTGGGAAACCCATCGGGTCCCAGACCTGCTTCCATAGAGTTGTTGAACTGTCATCGGTTGGAGAGATTGTAAGGAGTTGTAGCCTTGGGCTACAGTGTATCTCCTAGTCTTTCCCCATCCCCAAATGTCAGACGCGCCCAGGTGGACAGGAGCCAAATCGGTCAGCGATTTTATGAGAAGAGTCTTCTGAGTTTGCAGATGTGTTGGAATTTCAAGGAGTTCCCAAACTAGCCAATTACCTGAGACGTCCCAAGAGGAAATGTCTGCTAGTTTGATGAGATCACGTTGAGTAAGCCACTCATGGATTTCATTAATTTCTTCAGATTTTTTGAGTGGGGGGTGGCCCATGATTCTGTCTTTCCATATCAACATTTTTTTCTTATTGCCAAGAATTCGGTACAAGTAGCTTTGGAAGAAGTCTAGCCCAGCTCGGCAAAGATTCCAGATCAGCGTTCCTTTGGTGGTATTTTTTGCCTGTATATTCCTCATCGAATTCCCTTGGAGGTATTTTCTCCTTAAAATTTGGCTTAGTGGGTATCTAGAGTTTGATAAGAGTTTCCATATAATTTTTCCACCTAGAGCTATGTTGGCATGACCAGAATCTCGTATTTGCAATCCTCCTTCATCGATTGCGCATTTGAAAGTTTCCCAATTAACAAGATGAAATTTCCTTTGGTTTCCCTTTCCTCCTTGCCACAAAAATTCTTGGATAAGGTTTGACACCTGTGTCAGAATTTTCTTTGGTGCCAAGAGGAAGGATGCTTGATAGATTGGTAAGGAGGAGAGTACTAATTTTATATTTTCCTACTATTGTGAGCCACTGACCTCCCCATGCTACTATTTTGGTCTTAAGTTTTCTTATTATTTCTATCCAAAGCAAAGATTTATTGGGTCCCAAAGTTAAGGGGAGTCTGAGGTATTTTATTTTTTCCCAAGAGGCATAGCCTGTAAATCCCAGGAACTGAGCAATTCGTTGAATGGTTTGTTGATCAAAGTTCCATCCATACACTACAATCTTCTTTATGTTGATGAGTGCTCCGGAGATTCTGCAGAAACTTTGGAGAATGTTACTAAAGGCCTGTGTTATCCTTATGGAGGCTCCACCCAGCAAAAGGGAGTCATCAAGAAATAGAGCATGTTTGATTAGTTCTAGTTCTCTCACCAGTCTAATGCTTTGGACAGTCTCGGATTTCTTTTCAACATTTAGCTTTCTTCTTAGAGATTCTACCATTATGATGTACAATAAGGGGGAGAGGGGGAAACCTTGCCTTAATCCCCTCGAAGCTTGAAGAAAGTTAGTTGGCCTTCCATTTACTAGCGGGGCTATCCATAGCTTCTCAGTGCAATATTTGATTAGTTTAACCAATTCTGTATTGAAACCAAAGGAAAGAAGGACTTTGTAAAGGAATGAGAGTTTTACCTGATCGAAAGTGTTTTCCATATCGAGTTTTATGAGCATCCATCTCTCCTTGCGTTGATGGTTGGAATGCATTGCTTCTTGCACTTGTATTACATTGTCCAGAATGTGTCTCCCTTTAACAAAACTACTTTGGGTAGGGGAGATGAGCTTCCCTAGTAGAGGCTTAATCATGTTCACCATTAGTTTTGAAAGGATTTTGTACGAAGTGTTTCACAGTTATATTGGATTGAATCTATCAAAGGAGCCCGGATTTGCTTCTTTGGGTATTAAGGCTAGAAATGTGGAGTTAACGCTGCCTCTGACTTTGGCTTTTTGCTGGAATTCTTTTATCATTCTTAGCAAATCAATCTTGATTATTTCCCAATAGTTTCTATAAAAATTGATTGAAAATCCATCTGGCCCTGGGGCTTTGTCAGGCTCCATAGAACAAATAACATTGTTGATTTCTTCCTGTGTAAAAGGATTCATGAGGGTTGCATTATCTTCTTTACTCACCAATGAAGGAATATGGAAGATAAATTCTATGGTAGCCTCCTCACAATCAGCTCCATCTTCTTTATAAAGTTTTTGGAAGTGAATTTATGCTGCCTCTTTAAGCTAAGTTGTACCTTTGTAAATCGAGCCATCTGTAGAGATTATTTCCGAAATATGATTTCTAGAGATTCAGGCTCTGTATTCCGGTGGAAGAAGGTGGTATTACAATCTCCAACTCTTATCCACAAGCTACAAGATTTTAGCCTCCAATACTCTTCTTCTTGATGGAAAGCGCGAAAGGAATTGAATTGGGCAACTTGTTCCTTCTCTAAATCTTGGCTGGTAATATCTTTTTTCTCCATTTCCATTTTCATATTTGTTAACTGCTCGACAGTCTCTCTTTTGTGGCTTGAGGGGGTGTTGTTTGTCTTTTTAATCCGTTCTTTTAAGGCGTGCTTTGTTGTCTTTATTTTCTATTCCCACACATAGCTAGGAGATCATGTTATTGGAGTGGACCAAGCTAAGTTAATAGTTTCCATGTAGCCTTTTTTTTATGTCTAGAGAGGGCTATAACAAAAAGATATTGGACCCAAATTTTCTTCCTCTTCCAGTTGGAGGAGAATGGGCTTGTGATCAGATTTCAATTTGGGGAGTATTTTGGATGAGATTATCCTCTTTTCCATCAATAGCGATCTTTGCACTAGAAACCAATCCAAGCGATCTGAGATGTGGTCCATTCCAACTCTATTGCTTTTACAAGTAAAGAGGCCTTTCATGGGCTTGAAGTCCAGGAGATCCCACTGTTGAATTAGCTCCTCAACAAAAGGAAGCATTTGGTCCCTACCACAGTTTCCCCCTCTCTTTTAATTTGGTTCAAAGACTAAGTTGAGGTCTCCAGCTATTATGATGTTTGTATGGAGCTAAATTTCTAAAAATACTGATAGAGTTTGCCAACAATCTTTCTTTTCAGCAGAAAGGATAGGAACATAAAGATTAAAGAGAGAGAAGGTGATCTTACTTGAGTAGTGTTGGAGTTTTTTGTAGATCCCGTGTTGGGTCTCAAAGGAACTATCGAGGTGGAACTTGTCTTCCGATCACAAAGTTGCAAGACCTCTTGAAGAGCCCCTTGTGCTCATGGCTTTCCCTACATTTTTCTTCCATTTCAGTTTGTTGATTTCTAAGAGAGTTTCCCCTTCAATTTTTGTCTCTTGGAGCATGAGGATTTCGGGAGATTCATTTTTCAGGAGGTCTTTGACTGCTTCAAACTTCGATGGGTTCCCCAAGCCTCTGCAATTCCAAGAGACTATATGCATTATTTACTGGGGTTGGAGTGGGTAGGCCCTCCCTTGGGAGGCCTTGTTCTAGTATTTCTTCTAATGGTCATCTCAATGGTGGATTGTCTTCCTTGCATTTTTTGCCTCTCTGCTTCTTCTTCTCTTACTTATTTGTGGGATTTTATCCCAGGTCTTTTTGAGGGCCTCTCAAAAGACTTGTCCTCCGAATATCCGGAGTTTTCCGGGGGTTTGTTTTTTTCTATTTCTACGTAGGAAGGAGGAGGAGGTTTCAATTGGGAAGCCAGGATGGGGTGCCCCGCCATTTTTTTTCCCCGTTGTGGGAGGGGGGGTATGTTTCTCAAGTTTTTCAGTCACCGGATCATAGATTTCTAGAAGTTTGATGAGGATTTTAAAGGGGTTTTGGGGGGGCTGGGATGAACTTCCTTCCCCATAATCTTTCCTTGGAGTGGGGGCATGATGGCCTTTTGATGCCCCTTTCCCTTTGGAGCTGTTGTTATTATTTGGTTGAGGTGCTTTCTAGACCTGCGTCCATTGTTCACCTTTTGATATCTCCCCCTCTTCCTCTTTATATTTTTTGCAGTGTCTGACGAAGTGTCCATAGCCATGGAAATATCTTCATTTGAATGGGAGTTGTTCATAATCCATCTCTTGGATGTGAAACCAGTCTGCGACCTTTAGTTGAATGGCTTCCGAGAGCCCCACCTCTAGATCTACTTAGACGTATATCCTAGCGTAGGATTATTGGTCCTTTCTGTCTGCTTTGTCAATGTATTTTCCAAGAGTGTTCCCAATGGATTCCAGAGACTTAGGATTCCAACAATGCAAGGGGAGATGAGGGAGACACACCCATACCAAACGACTGAGGGCACATCTTGAGTCGGATCGAAGTCTGGTGACCATTTGTTCAGGTATAGGCCTTGAGGTCCCATGAAGTATTGTCCATTCATGAATATGAAATTTCGGTCATCTGTGTTATCAAAGACAAAAGCGTAAAATCCCTTGCCTATGAGATAGCTTTTGATGCCTTCTTTTGCCAAGAGGCTCTAGTTTTTTTGTACCCATGCCTCTGCAGCTTTGGGAGACAGCCATAGGCCTTTGAACTGGCCGATGAGACCTCGTTCAGTGAGATTCAAGGAAGATCTTCATGTTTCTTCTATTGGGAGGTCGACTGAGGGAATACTGTCCAATTTTTTGACAAATTTTTGTTGTGTCTCTGTGGTTGTGCATTTTCCGCAGGCTGCTATTAGTTTCATGAAGGCTTATGTCTCCGGAGGTAAATGTGGGGGGGGAGCCTCAAGGCCCCCTCCTGGGTCCATGGCGTAGGGGAAAGAGAGGGGACGCACCAGGTGCGCACGCTAGCAGCTTCCTAGGGCGAGGATTAGCTAATTTTTGTCTAGTTTTAAATCCTAATTGAAAATAAGAATCCACAACTTTGAATGCATCACTCCCTTTGTAATTTTTTTGTTTCACACTTTCTTCATCAATTGGGAAGTGTATTTCCATAATACTTTGCTTCCAAAAAAGTGCATCAATATCTAATTTGTCCTCATTACATAATTCCTTAAATTCACGATGTATAAATCTCACCCTATGAATGAATGTCATGGGCATCCTATACTCACTCTCTATGTTATGATTCCATGTAATAAATTTTGTTATGTATTTGTTAAAGCAACATAAATGACACATTTGATTGTTTCATAAAGAGGGTTATTGGGATACCCTTGCATTAATTCTCTTCTAGCATTTGCAAAATGACTTCCCCCAGTCACTTAATAGTTATATTGAAAGAAAAAAGATTGATCAAATGCATCCTTACTAGGAACTTCCAATGGGTCAAAAATAATCAGGTAGTTAACCACATGTGCATATGGATTTTACCTATCAATGTTTTCAAGTTGTGAATATTCAAGTGGTGTGGCTTTCTAATTTGATATTTCTCTTGGTCTTCTATGAACCTACAAAGTTGCTTCACATTAAATTGAAATGTATAACCATTGTCATTTAAGTTGTTCCTCCTCAATCAATATCAAATGATATTTTGTATTTTCTTGATAACAATATCTTATATATCAACACCCAACATTATGATTTTCCTCCTACCCATAGAAATTTCAATATTATATTTAGAACTAACCATGGATTCTTCATCAAAATAAACAAAATTATATTTTTACGATCATTAGGAATGGAAACATCCTTAGGTGTGCTTATTTTGTGTTTCTCTTGTTTCTTCATCTTTTGAACATAAGTGGAAACATCACCAACACCAATGTCAACATCCTCCTCATTTTGGGTTTCTAAAGGTCTAAATGTAACCTTTCTAACCTTATTGGAATGTGGGTTTCCTTTCTTCTTTATCATTTATCTAGCCCCACCTCTATAGTTGAAATTTCGGTACTATTTATTTCTTTTTCCTTACTTATTGTGACTTGTCCATATGGAATACACTGATGAACCACATGATACTCTACTTCCTAAAATAAATCCTCCAAAGATACTTGAAAGTTCCATAACAAAATATTGTAAAAATAAAATATAATATTTCAACATTAAATATGCTAGAAATAATATCACACTTATAATAATATATCAAAACCTATAAACATTAAAAAAAAAAACTTACTTTATATGTCTTGATGTCATCCATGATAGATGCACATAGTTATGTAAAACCTTCTTGCTCGTTATAATTTATCATTTTGAAATAATATCTAATTTTGACATATGTCTTAGCTTATTTCATGAGTGCATAAACAAGCTTTTTGCCACACACCACACATATATCGCATAAAAAACAAATTGGTTGATAATTTGATTGCATGTGTTCAAAATAAACACAATACAATTTTTTTTTGTCTCCATTACTACTACATTAGTCCTTCACATACAAAGAATGGTCCATTTTGTTTTCCTTTTAGCAGATTTCCAATCTATAACATTCTTCATAATTTTAAAGAGCTCAATGGATGTTCCTTCAACTTAAGTGTTAGTATTTTGTTGACTAACACTCTCCAAAGCACTAATTGTAGTTTTGGAGGCTATCATCACAAGCCTTGATTCGTAGACATACATGAATAACCTTCTTGATATTATTTTCCTTGGATAAAATACATAAAATATGATCTATTATTTTAATTTAATAAAACTTCTATGTTTTTTCATTTAAAAAACACATAAACAATTGAAATGAACAAAAATATATGTGTATAATCATGAAGATGGGTAACACTTTT
>JZKD02S1080746.1:0-13160 GCA_000966675.3 Picea glauca | reverse complement strand
TTAAATGATAAAGTATTGGAGAACTTTCTATTCATGGAAAGTGATTAACCCTAAAATAAGGAAAATAGGTTAAGTGACCTAGAAATGGGTTAAGTAACCTAAAAATGGGTAAAGTGACCTAGAGGATGAAAGTATAAATAAGATAGCTATGGTCTCTTGTAAAACATCCTTTGTGTGGATCAATGGAGAGTTTCTTGTGAGAATATCTTTTGGAGTATTGATGGAGAGCTTCTTGTGAGAGCATCTTTGGTGTGGATCTCTTGAGCATGATTGAAGATCTATTTTGAGAAAGAGAGCGCGAGGAGGATCTCATGGACGCATCAAAGTTTCGGCAATGTCGGAGATCTTGACAACAAAAATCTCGAAGCTTTAAAAACACTAGTTTCTGAGGTGTACGCGAGGTGTAATGGGCCAAGGCGCGTACATACGTAGGCTGTATGAAGACATGGCGCGTACATTGGATAAAGTGATGGAGATTGGTGCTTGAGCTGATGACAGGCTCCTGAAGACTGAAGCAGGTTCCAGATCTACATTCTATGAGCTCAGATCCGTCACTGAGACACTAGTATGGTTACATTATTGTCTTGATGGATACTATTGCTTGTTGTGTTGTGAATGCTTAAGCCATTCTTGGTATGGTTGTCGTGATATGATTTATGCTGGTTGATGGAGTGAGTCGTGCTCTTGTGATACAATGGTGACATGATTGCTATGGTATACTAGTTGTTTATACATGATTGAGACAACATTCATATTGATTGGTTGTGGAGCATAAGTAAGCTATTGGAGAGCTTGGATGCACTGTGACTGGCTGGTGGTCAGATTGGACAGTAAGACACAAAAAATAAAGATGAATTGGTTGCAGAGGATCTAAGTTGATCTTGAAAGATAAACCCTAAGAAGCTCAGAAGGTATACACAGGTTGCTGTATACACTGGCCGCGTGCATACATGGGTTGTAGTGAGCCAGGGCACGTACACACGCGGACTGCACTACTGACAGGTCGCGCACTTGTTGATAGATTGATATCTATTGAGGATTGCTGCCTCATCTTAGTTGGTGCTGAGTATGTAAGCTGAGTCTTGCATAATAGAGCTGGTGCTCTTGTAGAGTTGTACTCTATTCAGTTGTTGCTGATAAACCCCCATATTGTTGTCCATAATAAAAAGAAAAAATTGTACATACATTTTGTGTTCTTTGTGTTCCTTATGGTGATGACTTGATGATATATTGCTGATATATGTTCACATCTAACTGGTTATAAATGACAACAATGGGTAATAAGTAAATGTTCAATGTTAACTAAGAAGTTTTGTGTAAGAGGGAAGATTTGGGAAAAAGAGCCCCACTCATTCACCCCCCCTCTTAAGTGTGGTAGGCGTATCCAACAAACACATACACCCAACACATTTATGCGATTAATGAATGAGGTGCTTAAGGATTTCATTGGTAACTTTGTGATTGTTTATTTAGATGACATCCTAGTTTACAATAGAAGTAACGAATAACATTTGAGATGTTTGAAGTTAGTGTTGAAGAAATTGTAGTGGGAAAAACTTTTAATAAACCTGAAAGTGTTCCTTTATGAGGACATAACTGGCTTGCTTGAGATTTGTGATTTCACAAGAGGGATTGAATATGGATACAAAGAAGGTAAGAGCTATAAAAGAGTGGCCTTCTCTAAAATCTAGTTATGAGGTAAGAAGTTTTCATGGATTGGCAAGCTTTTACAGAAAATTTATCAAAAATTTTAGTAGTAGTTGTGCTCCTATAGTATATACTATAAGGAAGGAACATTAATCTTTTAATTGGACAAGAGAGGCTGCAAAAGGATTTAGAGTGTTAAAGGAGAAGCTTACARAGAAACCCGTTTTATTTTTACCAGATTTTCAAAAGCCATTTCAAGTAAGATGTGATACAAGTGGGGTAGCAATTGGTGTTGTCCTAAGCCATGAAGATAAACTTGTTGATTATTTTAGTGAAAAGTTAAATGATGCCAAAAAGAAATATTCAACTTATGATAAAGAATTTTATGCAGTGATACATGCTCTAAAGAAATGGAGGCATTACCTCATGCCTAGCGAATTCATCTTGTATATGGATAACCATGCTTTGCAATTCATAACTAAACATGAGAAATTGAACAAAAAACATGTCAAATGGGTAGAATTCATGCAAAATTTTAATTTTGTTATTAAGCATATTAGTGGGAATGCTAACAAGGTTGCAGATGCTTTGAGCATGAGATGTTCAATTTTGCAGGAATTTCAAGTAAGTACGTTGGGATTTGAGCATCTCAAGGAGATGTACAAAGGAGATCCATATTTTAAAGCAGCCTATGAAACATGTGAAAATCCAGTGATGGGAGATATGAGTCCTTAGATGGAATACATGATACAAGAGGGATTGTTGTTCAAAGGTAGCCAATTGTGCATTCCAAAATGCTCGATGAGGGACAACTTGTTGAAAGAAAAACATAGTGGTGGATTAACTGGTCATTTTGGCCGTGGCAAGACACTTTCCTAGTTAAATTCTTCTTATTTCTTGCTAGGTATGAGGTCTGATGTGAAAAGATTTGTTGACAGGTGCATAATTTTCCAGTATGCCAAGGGAAAACAACAAAATGCAGGTTTATATCAACCATTACCTATACTAGACGAACCATGGGATGCTATAAGCATGGACTTTGTTTTAGGATTACCTAGAACACAGAGGGGAAGTGATTCAATATTTGTAGTTGTTGATAAATTTTCTAAGATGACACACTTTATACCCTGTTACAAGACCAGTGATGCAACACACATAGCAAACTTGTTCTTTAAAGAAATTGTAAGATTACATGGATTGCCTAGAAATATAGTTTCAGATAGAGACTAAATTCATTGGACATTTATGGAGAACATTGTGGTGAAAACTTGGCACAAATTTATCATTTAGTTTAGCCTATCACTCTCAAACCGATAGGTAGACTGAAGTAGTAAATAGAAGTTTGGGTAATTTGCTGAGGAGTTTAGTTAATGAACATAAGAGTTAGTGGGATCAAGTTTTACCACAAGTTGAATTGGCTTATAATGACTCACCTAACATGAATACATGAAAGGGTTAGTTCCAAATAGTGTATGGAATGCATCCAAGAGGTGTTTCTGAACTTAGGAATTTGGAAAAACCAAAGTTGAGGAGTGTAGATGCAGAAGATTTTGATGAAGACATGCAGAGGCTACATGAACAAGTCAATGAGCAACTACAAGACAACAATCAGAGGTATAAGGAGAGGGCAGATCAAAAAAGAAGAGAGGTTAACTTTGAAGTTGGAGATCAAGTGTTGACACATTTGAGAAAAAAGAGATTCACAAGAGGAGAATATAACAAACAAAAGTTGAAGAAAATAAGACCTTGTAAGATCCCGAGGAAGTTTTCAAACAATGCTTATGAAATAGAGCTACCATCAGATATTGGAATATCTCCAATATTTAATGTTGCAGATCTGTTCCCTTACAGAGAATTTGAAGTAGAAGATGGAGATGGCATGTAAGATGTTCAGTGGATGAAGCAACTACCTACAACTAAGAAGTTGCATATGGAAAGAATTCTTGATCAAAAGATTGCTAAGAAGACTAGGAGGAAGGATTACTATGAGTACTTAGTCAAGTGGAAAGATCTTCTTGTGGAAGATGTAACTTGGATGAGTGCTGCAGAGATCCAAAAGCATGACAAAAGGCTTGAAGACCTCATGGACAAGAGTCCATGAACACTTTTTTGTTAATCCCTAAATCGTGGCACATTACCCCTTAATTAGGGCACACTACATTGGTATTGTTATATATTTATGTCAATGTCGGTCCATTAGTTGTAATTGTACCTCATAGTTTCCTATATATATACCAATGATACCTTTTCATTTGGAATCATCTTGTATTTGTGAATTCACATGATGTATAAGGAGGTTCCCCCTCGAAGAGGCTTATTATATGAATTTCTCTTTTTGTCAAGGCGTTGAGTACTTATTCAAAGGTTTTTATGGTATTTTGATATTTGGTTAATAACATTTGGTATCAGAGCTAGACAATCCTCGAGACTAACTACTTCAAAACAAGTCTTCTTGGCATTTTCGCTACAATTTTTTTCCAGGAAGGCTTTAGGATCTGGAATTTATTTGGTGTGGAGGAGACATATAGAGCTAACTTGGGTCTACATTTAAGATCTTGGTTCATTATATTTTTGGAGATACACTTTGTTGAAGTTAGGGTTTTTTACTAGTCTAAAACAAGTCTTCTTAGCATTTTCTCTCCCATTTTTTTTCCAGCTTGGTTTCAAATTCTGAAATTTTTACAGTACGGAGGTGGAATAGTGAAGTATCTTGTGTACAAATTTTAGCCCTTGATTCGTTGTACTCTGAAAGTTATTCTCTAAGAAAATTAGGGTTTTTCGTTGGTCCAGATTTCAGTCTAAAACAAGTGTTCTTGGGAAAAATGTTACATCTAAAGCTACAGATCTCCAAATTGAGTGAGACATGTTCCATTGGTTAGGGTATGGACCGAAGTTTTATTGGTGCAAATTTCAAGTTCTGAAGTGAAGACAATCTCACGTGGCAGACTGTACAAGTTCACACTCCTCAAAAGGAAAAAACAATCAACACATCTTGGGAAAGTTATCATAAAATTCTGTTGGAGAATCCAATCTTGGTCTAACCTATGGGGTTGGAAAGAAGACACATCAGGCCACCTCATGCCGAAATTTTAGACTCAGAAGGGTCGAAATTGCAGAGCTACAATAGAAGAAAGGTCGGCTAGCAGAACAATCTCCAAATCAGGGTTTTAAAAGGTGTGCTTTTTTTTGGAAATTTATATATCTTTTGACTAGAAGATCCAATTTGAGGTGATTAAAAAAGTGGAATAAAGTGGGATAAAATGAGTATCACATAAAATTGGGAGAATATTAGAGATTTTTAGGTACAGATGTATTTCGACATCTCTAAACATAGGATTTGTTGTTACTTGTCAGCGCTACAACTCGGGGACTGTGTGGTTCTTCCACGTACCTAGAGTTTATCGAAAGGCCCCTTTCGAACGATTGCGCATTAGAAAACACTACTACAGATTTGAGCTCCCACGTACTTGGCGGATATCAGGAGACCCCTTAGAATCCTGAGACTAACCGAGTAAACCATTTGGTCATCTTGTTGCTATAGTACACCGAGAACATCACTCGGGGAGATCACTCTTTAGTACCTAGGTAGCCAAATAGTACAACTAAGGGCATGGTCAAGCCTCCTTAGTTAGTGTCCTGAGATATTGGGTCGGGTACTATTGTTGGACCCCACATGTATATCAAAGAGTTATAACACCTGACACTCCCTTGTCTGTGAGGACCTCTACCTAAGCCAATTAGGAATTCCTACCTTACAGTGATACTTGGCCAACATGCCACCAAAAAAGAAACTTCTACAACAAATAAGCCCTCATATAGTCCTACTTGGACTCTTGATGAAGGTGAAGAAATGCGCAAGGACATAGATGATTTACAGAAGAAGGAAGTAAAAAAAGATAAACTATAAAGGATGATGGATTCAATTGAAGCTAAGCTAGAAGCGATGATGGATACCAAGATGGATGGCTTAAAAGGGGAGATCATGGAAAGGTTGAAAAAGTTGCTAATAGAGAGGTCACCTGAAAGTGACAATGTAATCCATGAAATTCATGATGAAGACACAAGGAAGATGAATCAAGACTGGAGAAACTTCAGCTTTAGGTTGAAGACCAACCTCTTGCCTAAGATCGATATGAGGAAGTTTGATGGCAAGGATCCAATCACATGGATACTCCAAATGGAGCAGTTCTTTGATCCACATGTTGTGCCACACACACAAAAGGTAAGTATGGTGTCCTTATATTTAGAACCTAATCAATTTGTGTGGTATCGATGGCTTTGTTCTCACAAATCACTTGTCACTTGGAAATTTTTCACGGAAGAAATGATAGCACATTATGAGGATTCAAGGAGCAATACCTTCTTCAGCCAATTGATAAATCTCAACCAAAATGGTTCAGTTGTGGAGCACATTGAGGACTTCTAAAGATTGAATATAAAGGTAATAGATATTCCAGATGAGAACCTAATTGATGTCTTCATAGGAACTTTAAAGGATAACATTCAACATGAGGTTCGTTTTTGGGAACCCAAATCATTGGAGAATGCGTTCAAGGTGGCGAAAAATGTTGAAAGTAAAAATCTGGCTATGGCTACTAGAAGGACCATCCCTAACATCTATCGAGAGAATAATGTTCCTTCTTCTAAACCACCTCAACCTACAAGGTTGACACCTCAACAATTGGAGGAAAGAAAAGAAAAAACGTTTATGCTTGTGAAGAGGAAGAAGAACAAGAACAAGAATAAGAAGAAGAACCATCTCAAGATGAAGATGTAGAAGAGATTTCTTCTGAAGAGATGACTCCCACCATATCATGTCATGCATTGGTTGGAATTAGCACTCAAACCCTCAAGATCGAAGGATATATCAAAAAGAAAAAAGGTAATAGTGCTAATTGAGTATGGTAGTACTCATAATTTCATTCACTGTAAATTAGCCAAAGCTCTCAATTGCTTTATATATGCAACGCTAGAGTTTCAAGTAATGATTGCAAATGGTGGAACTATCAATTGCTCAGGAAAATGCCATAAGATCAATCTTACTATGGGGGAATATGTAATGAATAGTCCAATGATTGGTATAGCCATGGGTGGTGCTGATGTCGTACTAGGGGTCCAATGGTTACAATCATTGGAAACATTGGCTTTTAATTTTCAAGAACTTTTCATGAAATTTTCATTGGAAGGAAAAGAATTTGAGTTAAGGGGTATCACAGGGAAACCTAGTAAGGTGGTAAGTTCCAATGGCATGACAAAATTATTGAAAAGGAGGCATCATGGTGTAATTGTACAACTATGCTCACCAGATGTTCAAACATCTATGTCATCTGTTCCCCTAGATCTCCAAGGGATCATTGATAAACATTCCAAAGTATTTGAAGATATTCCCATAGGTCTTCCACCCACTCACGATCATGATCAAGCTATTCATGTAATTTCTGGGATTGTTCCTCCTAACATCAAGCCACACATATACCCTTATGCCTAGAAGAGTGAAATTGAGCGTATGGTTGAAGAAATGTTATAGGTTGACATTATTAGACCTAGCCAAAGTTCTTACTCTACACCGGTGGTAATGGTATTCAAGAAAGAGGGTTCATGGCGTATGTGTCCAAATTATAGAGAGCTCAACAAGATCACCATTAAAGATAAGTTTCCCATTTCCATCATTGATGAATTGTTAGATGAACTACATGGAACAATCTACTTCACAAAGTTGGATCTTCGTTCAGGGTACCATTAGATTAGAATGAAGGAAGAAGATATCCCAAAAACAACATTCAGAACTCATGAAGGCCATTATGAATTTTTAGTCATGCCTTTTGGCCTTACGAATGCACCTTCCACATTCCAAGGGTTGATGAATTCCATTTTCAATCCCTTCCTTCAAAATTTTGTGTTAGTATTTTTTGATGATATACTAATCTATAGAAAGTCTTGGGAAGATCATGTTCGATATGTTGGCAGGGTGCTACAACTACTAAAGGAGAAACATTTATATGCCAAACCATCTAAATGTTTCTTTGGAGTGAAGAAGGTAGAGTATTTGGGTCATATTGTATCTCATGAAGGTGTCAAGGTAGACCCTAACAAGATTAAAGCCATGATGGACTGGATGATTCCCAAAACATTGAAGAATCTTATAGGATTTTTGGGTTTGACAGGTTACTACCACAAGTTTGTTCAGAACTATGGAAGAATAACAACACCTTTAACTGCATTAACTAAGAAGGATGCATTTTCATGGACTCTAGAGGAAACTCAAGCTTTTGAACAACTTAAAGAGGCAATGTGCAAAGCTCTTGTCTTGACCACCCAGACTTCACAAAAACCTTTATTGTGGAATGTGATGCCTTGGGAAATGACATTGGTGTTGTTCTAATGCAAGAAGGAAGGCCCATTGCTTTTAAAAGTCGACCACTCAAGGGAAATTAATTACACAAACCGATTTATGAGAATGAAATGATGGAAATACTACATGTATTGAAGCAATGACGCCCTTACCTAATAGGTAGGCACTTCGAGGTCTACCTATGATTCTTAAAAACCTATCACAGGGTCAAGAGGGAGTTTTTTTGGGATGACCTTAAAACCGATGTTCAAAGGTTTGTGGCAGAATGTTTGGTTTGCCAACAAAATAAGGTGGAAACAATTAAGACCCCAAGTCTTTTGTTCCAAGCCATCGATGGGAGGAGATTTCCATGGATTTCATCACATGGTTACCGAAGTTTGAAGGAAGGAGTGTCATCATAGTGATTGTTGATAGACTTACCAATTACACACACTTTTGTGCACTCTCTCATCCTTTCAAAGCCAATACAGTTGCTACCACATTCATGAAGACAGTTCAAAGGCTACATGGAAGCCCAATGATTATTGTAAGTGATAGAGATCCTATCTTCATTGGACATTTTTGGACATAATTATTTTCTTATTTGGGTACTCAATTGGCTCATAGCTCATTTTATCATCCTCTATATTGTGGACAAACTGAGATAGTGAACAAATGTCTGGAAGGCTACCTTCGTTGCTTTGTTTATGATAAACAGACACAATGGTTCAAGTGGTTACCCTTGGCAGAATAGTGGTACAACACTTCCTTTCATACTGCTACAAAAATGACGCCATTTATGGTGCTTTATGGATAACACCCATTGTCCATCACTTTTTCTCTAAAAGAAAAATATAAGATTCAAGTAGTGGAACATCACATCGAGCATCAACAAGAAGTTCTCCAACTCTTAAAGGAAAACCTGACCATGGCACATAATCACATGAAACAACAAGCATATCAACATCATAATGAAAGAAGTTATGAAGTAGGGGATTGGGTATTTTTAAGATTACAACCATACAAACATATGTCCCTCAAGCAAGCTAAGAAGGATAATAAATTACCACCAAAGTACTATGGCCCTTATAAGGCGTTGCAAAAGATTAGGACTATGGCATACAAATTGGAGCTGTCTGGATCTTCGCGAGTACACCTACTTTTCCATGTTTCATGCTTAAAGAAGGTTATAGGTGACAAGATTCCAGTTCAAACTATACTGCCATAACTTGACGATGAAGGAAAAATAATATTGGAGCCTGAAGCTATCATTCACACAAGAATTCACTAGGTGGGGAATAAATCAATTTCAGAGTATCTCATTAAGTGGAAGGAACTATTTGTTGAAGATTCCACGTGGGAAGACGAGTCTTTTATACAGAAGCATCCAGAACTACTCAAGTGTCGAGGAAAACATTTGTGTGAAGGGGAGGGGCATGTTAAGCCCTAAATCGTGGCACATTACCCCTTAATTGAGGCATATTACATTAGTATTGTTATTTTATTTATGTCGGCTTGGGTCCTTTAGTTGTAATTGTACCTCCTAGTCCCCTATATATACCAAGGAGACCTTTTCACTTGGAATCATCTTGTATTTGTGAATTCATATGATGTATAAGGAGTTTTCCCCCTCGAAGAGGCTTATTATCTAAATTTCTCTCTTTATCAATGTGTTGAGTACTTATTCTGAGGTTTTTATGGTATTTTTATTTTTGGTTCATAACATTTTGTTCCACGGGAGTCTGATGCAAGAACATCAAGTGAAATTCTTGACTCTGACCCTAAGAGAGTCAAAGCATTTACTAAAGGGGGTTGGTTCCCTTAATTTTCATTTTCATTGTAATAATTAGTTCGGTTCCCTTAATTTTCATTTTCATTGTAATAATTAGTTTGAGGTGTCTCTAGAAGGCATCCAGATCGAACTTGGTTGTGATAGGTGTGATTTTGTTACTGATTTTTAGAACATAATGAATGATCTAGGGGATTTGATTATGATAGTTGGGATTAACTAGTTAAGCTACCCGAGGGTATTGAATCTATAAAATTATAAGTTTTAAGTGTAAACAGGGAGGGGTTGAAGAGAGTGAGAATTTTCTATGTGTGAAATTATATAATTGTAGAACCATGAGATAGTTATGGTCTTGAGTTCAAAATATTAGAATTGAAGAATTATTGAGTTTGATCTCCAAAATTTCTATCTTGTGGCTTCTTATAACCACGTTTAGTGAACAAATTGTCATCTATGTGATTTTGTGTGGAGATTAGATAACCATGAATACTCTCCAATTGCACTGGTTGTGTAGATTTGTTGCAGAGAAGGTCGGATCGACGATTGTCATTCGCTGATCATATATACAGATCATCGATCTCCATTTTATCGTCAGTTGAACATGGAGGTCAAGCCCACATCGTTGAATCGAAAGAGGAAGGAGATCTACAGTGGGAAACCTTTTTCGCGTTTTTGAGTTGTCAGAGTGTTAATTGTAAAGTTGATTTGTGAAAGAGGGAGATCTCGCCACGTGTCATCATCGTTCTCTTTCACATTTCTTTAAACACACTGTAAAAACCCCTTTGGAATTTGTAAAAACCTCGCCTTCGGTCACAAGTGTTGGTCATATGAGGTAAACGATCAATTGCTTGGGGGATTTTGCGCTTAAGTGTTATCAACACCCTACATGTAAGCCCATGGTCCAACCATTAGTCTTATGAAAAAAAGAAGTTAAGCCCTCGGGCCTTATTTATAAAATCTTCGTGCCTTTTGAGTTAGGCCAAGAAACTAGCCCTCGGTCCTGTTGGAATCCTGGGAAAAGCGCTACTGCAAAAAAATCAACCCAAGAGCTTATAGTGAAAAATTTGGGAAAGGAAAGGATATATTTGGGCATTGGTCCAACCAGGCTATCAATGTGGTTATATACACATTGTGTATATGTAATATATACACACACAATGGATATATTTTCCTGCATTTTACTGAATAAACACCCTTGATTACCTTGAGACCCCCTTGATTGAGTGGATTTACCCTTGAGCGACCTAATTACCCCTTGATTTGATAGTTGTTTGTGATTGCATATATTTCATGTAGGTTGTTTTCTCTAACCTGTTGTTAGTAAGTCACACTCAAAGGTATGTGTTGGGTAAGCCTTTCCCACACACATTTCCATTGTTCCACTATTTTGTGTTTGAGTGGAGCACATCCATATCCAACAATGGATTCTCATCGATGGATTTTCTAGTCCTCACACAACTTGAGTTGGTCATTCTTCTTAGTTACAGTGTCAACATTGCTAAAAAAACTCATTAACCACCACACCATGATATATTTTCATGAGCTTTGTTAATTTTTCAATAAGCAAGGTTAAGCATGAAGTTCATTCCATTTTCAACATTTAACCATAACCAATAATGTTGCAGCAACCAAGATCACAAGAAGAAGTACCATGCACAAGAACACAAGAAGTATCTTGGGAAACCTTTCTCAACAAGGGAAGAAAACCCAACCAAATCCTTTGCTATATTCTTCAAGAGAAAGACCTTCACCACCAAGAAAAACTAGCACACACGAGGGTTCTTAAACCCTAGTAGATTAGCGCCCAAGAGAAGTATGCACTTTTCCCAAGAAGGTGTACTTGCTGAAATTTCCAAACTCACACAAAAGATATGATTCCTTAATGGGGAATTTACCTTTACTTATACTAGATTGAACCTGCCAACATAAGTGTCTATTGGCACAACAGGGTCGACCTCACTAGCTCATAATATAATTAATATTAACCATATTAATTATCTTTTACATTAACTACCAGTCACATTAAGGTGGGTCTGACTCTTGAACAATATAGCAAGGGATCTTATACACCCACTAGTGTTCATCCACTAGGGGCACATCCATAGGGATGTCCATATCACTGGCTAACTGCATTACACAGAAGAACCACTTCTTCACTAGTGCTCAACCACTAGGATCACGTTCACCCGTGCTCGTCCATAAGCACGTCCACTCAACAGATCTTCTTTCCCACTGCATTACACATGAGAGTCATCTGGAGTTTCTCATCAACTCTTCTACTCAGAGGAGGCTAATACATCATCTTCATTTATGTTCTCATGACGATGCACCCATCACTTTGGGATTTCACATGTTCACCTTGTGCTCAGCCACAGACACGTCCAACTGTGCAGATCTCCTTTCTCACTGCATTACACATGAGAATCATTTGGAGTTTTTCTCAACTCTCTGTAAGGAGGAGGCCATCTCTACGTTCCAACTTTGTTTCAGATAAGAACCACACACCCCTCTCAGGGGCTTTCTCTTAGGTTTGTAAGATGGAGAATGTCTCACATAACTGCAATCATCAACAAGCTTGCCCATTATGTGTCATGAGGCTTCCTACATTTTCATTTTCTTAGGTGGGAAATAGAAGGAGCAAAGGCTTTCTTTTTGAGAGAAGGAAATTTCCATGTTTAATGCTTTCATTTTAAATATCTTAATGATGCTTGGATATTTTCCAAGAACGCAAGAAATTCTTGTCACCTCTAAGTCTAATGATATGATTAAATAAGAACATACAAAGTTGAGATCCAATTGCCTCATTGTAAGGGCAAGGGAAACATATTCCTTCTCATATTTGTCACTATTGTAGACATGTAACCACCTAGTGCTACCCTTGCACATGAACAATGGTTGACTAAAATTTGGTCACTTGTACGTTACCGCTCCTGGAATAATAATAATAATAAAAAAAGATATCAGATGATGAAACTTTTTGAACTATTATAAGTTCATTGTGTAGTCCACAGTCTTAGTTTTGCCACGCATTTCTTGGATCGAAAATTTGAGTTCGTATGCTTAAGATATCCAAGTTTAAAGTTTGAGCAATCTTTTAAAAGACGCTTCTTCAACGTGCGAAAAAGTTTAATTTTCTTGGAATTGAGAACTCTTGGAACCATGAATTGTTTCATAATCATGGAAAACATCCTTTACATTCTCTTCCACTCATCCCACACTTAAAATTATTTTCAAAATCTCCACTCTCCTTATACCTCCTCTCCACCAGCTACACATCTCCACACATAGTTTTTTTTTGAGTCCTTAGCGGGCTTGCGGACACACCCACAACCATATTCCCTCACTCCCTCACCTCATGAGTGTGTGACCTACATTTCCCACCCCCTTCACTTC
>JZKD02S1080691.1:0-13160 GCA_000966675.3 Picea glauca | reverse complement strand
GAGAAGATATTCAAAAAAGTGGGATAGATGTACTTGGCAGCACCGATTAAGTACAAAACTGTGAAGAAGCTTCATCAATGTACATATTTTAAATTGGTCAACGACAGGAAAAATCACAATCGTTGTGGAAAATAGCCTCGGCTATGCAGGCGAGCTCAAAAATGGGGCTCCATTGTTTCGTAGCCTACAAATAGCACCCAGAATTACGCGATATACAAATTGACAAGAGAATATGTGGATTGGCTAAGTCAACATTGCACTTCTATTGTTYTGTGTCCTCCAAACAACACTCCCAGTTTYGCGATATAGAAATTGACACACAGAATGCAGAAATGGCAGAGTGCAGRTTGCCATTGTTTACGGATGCCAATCCCTATGAAGTATCTAGCAGTATCTAAAAATTTATTTAGAATACTAAATTAGCACTTATTAGTGACAACTGGACAAAGAGGTACGAAACATTTGGAATTGCAGTCTCCGCAATATACAAATTGACTACCGAACATCGTCCGCTCTTCCATCTTACATATTATGCATTCAAATGTTCGGAGCAATACAATTATAAGGTTTGGGACTCGCCTCCTCTTCGGATACCTTCTTAGCCTATTTTGTATCCTCCTTTTGTCGGGTTCACGAAATATGCAGCTCCAGCGTTGGCGAGTTGGCATATCTTTATTTCCATCTATACAATCAGATGACAAATCCGACTGACCGCTATTGCTTTCGATACTTGGCCAATTTTATGTCCACAGTTGTCGCGTTGGGACCAATTTCAGTTCCATCTATATCCTCGCATGGAGAATTTAATCGACAGTTGTTCCTTTTCATACCTACCAACATTTTTGATCACAAGTTCTTGGGTAGGAGGGCTCAAAATTGGCCCTCCATTGTTGCGTGTGTTACAAATAGCACCCAAAATTCCGCGATATACAAATTGAGAAGCAGAGTTGTGGACTGGCTGACTCGACATTTCACTTCTATTGTTCTGTGTCCTCCAAATATTCCTTCAAGTTCTATGATATGAAAATTCACACACGGAATGCAAGGCTGGCGGGGTGGAGATTGTCATTGTTTATGGATACTAATCCCTATGAATTATTTAACAGAATCTAAAATATTATTTTCAATACTAGATTACCTCTTAGTACTGACAACTGGACATAGGTGCGGGTCCGACATCATTCGCTCTTCTGACATCATCTGCTCTTCCGTGTTGCAAATTATGCATTCAAATTATTTACTCCGGTCCTCCACAATATACAAATTGACTACYGGGTTCACATATTGTATTMAAAATTTCCATGATCTACAATTCCACCGCCGACTCCTTTCTCCTTTTTCCCTTTTCTTCTTCCCCTGTATTATGGCTCTCATTATCTCCATGTATATAATCACACTATAGGCAATTTTATGTCCATGGTTGTTGGGTTGGAAATCTATAATTCTATCGCGTGTTCCTCGAACTCGCAAGCTTCACTGTACCACAGTTGACAAATGTGCTTCCTAATATACATTTGCTATGCTCTTACTAATGACTCTTACAAGTGATAGTTGCACACAAAAATACGAAATTGTTCACATCCATCCACTCACAACATAGAAATTGAGTATCGAGTTCCGACATCGTCCCCTCTTCCATGTTACAGATTTTGGATTCAAATGTTTCGAATAATACAATTTGACCATCTGGACCTCTGACCTATTTTGGATCCTCCTTTTCATGGATTCANATCCTCGCATGGAGAATTTAATCGACAGTTGTTCCTTTTCATACCTACCGACATTTCTGATCACAAGTTCTTGGGTAGGAGGGCTCAAAATTGGCCCTCCATTGTTGCGTGTGTTACAAATAGCACCCAAAATTCCGCGATATACAAATTGAGAAGCAGAGCTGTGGACTGGCTGACTCGACATTTCACTTCTATTGTTCTGTGTCCTCCAAATAGTCCTTCAAGTTCTATGATATGCAAATTCACACACAGAATGCAAGGCTGGCCGGGTGGAGATTGTCATTGTTTACGGATACTAATCCCTATGAATTATTTAACAGAATCTAAAATATTATTTTCAATACTAGATTACCTCTTAGTACTGACAAATGGACACAGGTGCGGGTCCGAAATCATTCGCTCTTCTGACATCATCTGGTCTTCCGTGTTGCAAATTATGCATTCAAATTATTTACTACGGTCCTCCACAATATACAAATTGACTACCGGGTTCACATATTGTATTCAAAATTTCCATGATCTACAATTCCACCGCCGACTCCTTTCTCCTTTTTCCCTTTTCTTCTTCCCCTGTATTATGGCTCTCATTATCTCCATGTATATAATCACACTATAGGCAATTTTATGTCCATGGTTGTTGGGTTGGAAATCTATAATTCTATCGCGTGTTCCTCGAACTCACAAGCTTCATTGTACCACAGTTGACAAATGTGCTTCCTAATATACATTTGCTATGCTCTTACTAATGACTCTTACAAGTGACAGTTGCACACAAAAATACGAAATTGTTCGCATCCATCCATTCACAACATAGAAATTGAGTATCGGGTTCCGACATCATCCCCTCTTCCATGTTACAGATTTTGGATTCAAATGTTTCGAATAATACAATTTGACCATCTGGACCTCTGACCTATTTTGGATCCTCCTTTTCATGGATTCACGAAATCTCAAANCAACTGGACAAAGAGGTACGAAACATTTGGAATTGCAGTCTCCGCAATATACAAATTGACTACCGAACATCGTCCGCTCTTCCATCTTACAGATTATGCATTCAAATGTTCGGAGAAATACAATTATAAGGTTTGGGACTCGCCTCCTCTTCGGATACCTTCTTAGCCTATTTTGGATCCTCCTTTTGACGGGTTCACGATATATGCAGCTCCAGCGTTGGCGAGTTGGCATATCTTTATTTCCATCTATACAATCAGACGACAAATCCGACTGACCACTATTGCTTTTGATACTTGGCCAATTTTATGTCCATGGTTGCTGCGTTGGGACCAATTTCAGTTCCATCTATATCCTCGCATGGAGAATTTAATCGACAGTTGTTCCTTTTCATACCTACCGACATTTCTGATCACAAGTTCTTGGGTAGGAGGGCTCAAAATTGGCCCTCCATTGTTGCGTGTGTTGCAAATGGCACCCAAAATTCTGCGATATACAAATTGCGAAGCAGAGCTGTGGACTGGCTGACTCGACATTTCACTTCTATTGTTCTGTGTCCTCCAAATAGTCCTTCAAGTTCTATGATATGCAAATTCACACATGGAATGCAAGTCTGGCGAGGTGGAGATTGTCATTGTTTACGGATACTAATCCCTATGAATTATTTAACAGAATCTAAAATATTATTTTCAATACTATATTACCTCTTAGTACTGAAAACTGGACACAGGTGCGGGTCCGACATCATTCGCTCTTCTGACATCATCTGCTCTTCCTTGTTGCAAATTATGCATTCAAATTATTTACTCCGGTCCTCCACAATATACAAATTGACTACCGGGTTCACATATTGTATTCAAAATTTCCATGATCTACAATTCCACCGCCGACTCCTTTCTCCTTTTTCCCTTTTCTTCTTCCCCTGTATTATGGCTCTCATTATCTCCATGTATATAATCACACTATAGGAAATTTTATGTCCATGGTTGTTGGGTTGGAAATCTATAATTCTATCACGTGTTCCTCGAACTCGCAAGCTTCACTGTACCACAGTTGACAAATGTGCTTCCTAATATACATTTGCTATGCTCTTACTAATGACTCTTACAAGTGACAGTTGCACACAAAAATAGGAAATTGTTCGTCTCCATCCATTAACAACATAGAAATTGAGTATCGGGTTTCGACATCGTCCCCTCTTCCATGTTACAGATTTTGGATTCAAATGTTTCGAATAATACAATTTGACCATTTGGACCTCTGACCTATTTTGGATCCTCCTTTTCATGGATTCCCGAAATCTCAAATTCTTAGTCAGTGTTTCAGGTTAGCACATTCAAATTTTGTTGCTTCTTCTTCCATTATATCCATATTGCACTCAAAATTTCCATGATTTACATTTCCACCACAGACTCGTTGGTCCTTTTTCCCTTTTCTTCTTCCCTTGTATTATCGCTTTGTGGTTATATACATAGTCGCCTTTCTATAAACACGGATTCCAGCGTTGGTGGGTTGAGATATCTTTATCTCCATCTATATAATCACATAACTCCTCCGACCGACCACTATTTATCTCCATACTTAGCCAATCATATCGCCATGGTTGGCGGGTTACGCGTATTGCAATCAAAAAGTTTCGAGACATACAATTTGACCCTGGAACCCTCACCTTCAACAGTTGTACATTGCAACACTATTTTGTAGCGGGTTTTTTCCCCTGCCCATGACATCCATACTTTCTTGCTATGCAATTAGAAACCTTTAAAGCTAACAGGTCACCATGCAGGAACCGTCAACATTGTCATTAATGGGCGAAAAACTCAACGAGATATCCCTTTATTACGCATTAAACCAAGATGTGCGGAAACTTATTTTGTCCNTTTTGGCACGAAGCCCTGTGGAAACACAAGGCCTCCCATTGTTTTTATGAATTTTTTAATGGCTTTGTCTTAGTTTTCAAAGATTTACTATTAGGTAAGGATGCTCCGCAGATGTCTGGCCATGCAAGCAAGTTTTTGAACAAGAAGGGCACACTTGAGCAAAAGGAAAATCATAGTCTCATCATGGTCTTTGGCTCTAAGTAAAATCCTGCCTCTCTTCCATGACACATCACGGACAAGATGTTTGTTGCAGAAATAGCAAGGCAATAAAACCACTGGTTGCATTTTTTCCATGACAAGAAAAAAAACCAGTTCATTTCTCTGCCCTGGAAATTCAAAGACTTCGTGTGCAGAAACATCAAAAAGATTGACGAGTTTGCCGCCCATTTCAAGAAATTGAACCTAACGTACTCTGAAAGGCTAAAAGGGTTCGACCCCAATGGAATTTTTGGAGAAAATTTACTGGGTGTTGGCTTTAACACCTCTTTTATCCATAGACACCTGACCCAAGACAAGGACAGTGTCGACAATAATTCTGCTTCTTCCCATTGCGACGCAGAGACATTGCAAAGCACAATTGAATTGTACAGAAAACATGATAAAGTATCTGGTGAGAAGAGTACCTAGCCTCCCGCCAGCACTCCCAAGAGCATGACACCACGGAGCGTCGCTTCGATGGTCCATCCCAGTAAGAAAGAAACCCAAAAATCTTCGAACGAAGGAGGAGATAAGAACCCTCTTCGCATAAATATTGATAGTTCTCACAAATTTCCACTGACGAAGAAGAGAAAAAACAATGTAGGCCACGCGAAGGAACCCGAAATTTACAGTGGAAAACTGCAAATTGAAATTGAANCCATCCCTAGCAACTTCGCATCCTTCCTGATATACATCAACAATGCTCTTACTAGTGACAAGTGGACAAAGTGGTACGAAAGATACCTCCGTCATCTAAAATTCAAGCTTTAACATCTTCATCTATATCCTCGCATGATAGATCTGACCAAGGACTATTCCTTTCCATACTTATCCAATTTTATGTCTGTTGCTGCGGGGTCATCGCTTGCGAACCCTGATGTTCTTCTGCGAGATATTTAGTTATTTTTCCCTTCTCTTGTTCCCATATATTATCTACAATTCCACTATCAACACCTCTGTCCTTTTTCCCTTATTTTCTTCCCATGTATTATGGGACTGTAAAATATGGACATGATATTCTATAAATCACGCACAAATTCTTCATTCCATACATAGCGACATTTTCGATCGCGGGTTCTCGGGCACGCAGGCGAGCTCAAAAATGGGGCTCCATTGTTCTGTAGCCTCCAAATAGCACCCAAAATTCTATACAAATTTACATGCGAATCTGTGGACTGGCTAAGTCAACATTGCACTTCTATTGTTCTGTGTCCTCCAAACAACACTCCCAGCTCTGCGATATAGAAATTGACACACGGAATGTAGAAATGGCAGAGTTCAKATTGCCATTGTTTATGGATGCCAATCCCTGTGAAGTATCTAACATTATCTAAAAAATTATTTAGAATACTAAATTAGCACTTATTAGTGACAACTGGACACAGAGGTACAAAAAAGTTGGAATTGTAGTCTCTGCAATATACAAATTGACTACCGGACATCGTCCGCTCTTCTGTCTTATAGATTATGCATTCAAATGTTCAGAGGAATACAATTAGAAGGTCCCGGCCTCACCTCCTCTACGGATACCTTCTTAGCTTGTTTTGGATCCTCCTTTTGGCGTGTTCACGAAATATGTAGCTCCAGCATTGGCGGGTTGGCATATCTTTATTTCCATCTATACAATCAGACAACAAATCCAACCGACCGTTGTTGCTTTCGATACTTGGCCAATTTTATGTCCACGGTTTCCGCGTTGGAATCAATTTCAGTTCCATCTATATCCTCGCATGGAGAATTGAATAGGCAGTTGTTCCTTTTCATACCTACTGACATTTATGATCACAGGTTCTCGGGCGAGCGAGCTCAAAATTGGCCCTCCATTGTTGCATGTGTTACAAATAGTACCCAAAATTCCACGATATACAAATTTAGAAGTGGAGCTGCAGATTGGTTGACTCGACATTACACTTATATTGTTCCATGTCCTCCAAATAGTCCTTCAAGTTCCACAATACACAAATTCACACACGGAATGCAAGGTTGGTGGGGTGGAGATTGCCATTTTTTACGGATACTAATCCCTATTAAGTATTTAACAGAATATAAAATATTATTTTCAATACTAAATTACCTCTTAGTATTGACAACTGGACACAGGTGTGGGTCTGACATCATCCACTCTTACGACATCATCCGCTCTTCCGTGTTACAAATTATGCATTCAAATTATTTACTCTGGTCCTCTGCATTGTACAAATTGACTACTGAGTTCACATCTTGTATTCAAAATTTCCTTGATCTACTATTCCACCGCCGACTCCTTTCTCCTTTTTCCCTTTTCTTCTTCCCCTGTATTATGGCTCTCATTATCTCCATGTATATAATCACACCTTAGGCAATTTTATGTCCACAGTTGTTGGGTTGGCAATCTACAATTCTATCGCATGCTCCTCGAACTCGCAAGCTTGAMTGTACCAAGGTTGACAAATGTGCTTCCTAATATACATTTTCTATGCTCTTACTAATGACTCTTAMAAGTGACAGTTGCACACAACAATAYGAAACAATTCACATCCTTCCATTCGCAACATAGAAATTGAGTACCGGGTTCYGATATCATCCCCTCTTCCATGTTATAGATTRTGCATTCAAATGTTCCAAATAATACAATTTGACCATCCRAACCTCTAACCCTATTTTGGATCCTCCTTTTCACAGATTGACGAAATCCCAAATTCTTAGTCAGTGTTTCAAGTTAGTGCATTCGAAGTCTGTTGTTTCTTCTTCCCTGATATGCATATTGCACTCAAAATTTTCGTGATTTACATTTCCACCGCAGACTCGTTGGTCCTTTTTCCCTTTTCTTATTCCCTTGTATTATCGCTTTTTGGTTATATAAATAGTCGCCTTTCTATAAACACAGGTTCTAGTGTTAGCGGGTTGAGATATCTTTATATCCATCTATATAATCACACGACTCCTCCGACCGACCACTATTTCTCTCCATACTTAGCCAATCTTATCGCCACGGTTGGAGGGTTAGGTGTATTGCAATAAAAAAGTTCTAAGACATACAATATGACCCTGGCGCCCTCACCTTCAACAGTTGTACCCTGCAACCCTATTTTGTAGCGATTTTTTCCCCTGCCCGTGACCTCCATACTTTCTTACTATGCAATTAGAAACCTTTGATGCTAACAGGTCACCATGCAGGAACTGTCAACATTGTCAGTAATGGGCAAAAAAATCAAGGATATATCCCATTATTACACATTAAACCAAGATGTGCGGAAACATATTTTGTCCCTTCCGATTGTTCATCTCCAACACTCGTCGTCGTGTTGGGATGCTCAAGAAATCTGCAATGCTTAATCGCTCATTGAAATATCCACCATGTTTTCATTTCTATATATGGAATTAGTAGTGTTTAATATTAACAATGCATCATGCAACAGTCGTCCAGATTGTCATTAATCAACGAAAGTCTCGAGGACATCTCCCATTCACACACTTTCGACCAAAATTTTCGCAGGGTTATATTAGCCCTTCCAACCTTTCATTTCATTCATCGTCTGGAACAAATAAATGTATTTGTAGACCTATGCCAATGGGTCAACAACAGTTTTCTGGAAATACAATAAATATGTTCGCAGAAGAGGACCAAAGGTTCCAGTGGTCCAGGGCATAATTTTACTATTCATCTCGTTTCACCGAGAACGAAGTGATTTGGACCTCCGGAATCGCTCATGCAGGCTGCATCCTTGAGGTTTTTGACTGTAAGGAGGTGGTCTCTTGGTGCACCGAAAAATATATTCCAAGCCAAAGAATTATTCCACTGCGTGACCATTCTCNGACGAAATCCCAAATTCTTAGTCAGTGTTTCAAGTTAGTGCATTCGAAGTCTGTTGTTTCTTCTTCCCTGATATGCATATTGCACTCAAAATTTTCGTGATTTACATTTCCACCGTAGACTCGTTGGTCCTTTTTCCCTTTTCTTATTCCCTTTTATTATCGCTTTTTGGTTATATAAATAGTCGCCTTTCTATAAACACAGGTTCTAGTGTTAGCGGGTTGAGATATCTTTATATCCATCTATATAATCACACGACTCCTCCGACCGACCACTATTTCTCTCCATACTTAGCCAATCTTATCGCCACGGTTGGAGGGTTAGGTGTATTACAATAAAAAATTTCTGAGACATACAATCTGACCCTGGCGCCCTCACCTTCAACAATTGTACCCTGCAACCCTATTTTGTAGCGATTTTTTCCCCTGCCCGTGACCTCCATACTTTCTTACTATGCAATTAGAAACCTTTGATGCTAACAGGTCACCATGCAGGAACTGTCAACATTGTCATTAATGGGCAAAACACTCAAGGAGATATCCCATTATTACACATTAAACCAAGATGTGCGGAAACATATTTTGTCCCTTCCGATTGTTCATCTCCAACACTCGTCGTCGTGTTGGGCCGCTCAAGAAATCTGCAATGCTTAATCGCTCATTGAAATATCCACCATGTTTTCATTTCTATATATGGAATTAGTAGTGTTTAATATTAACAATGCATCATGCAACAGTCGTCCATATTGTCATTAATCAACGAAAGTCTTGAGGACATCTCCCATTCACACACTTTCGACCAAAATTTGCACAAGGTTATATTAGCCCTTCCAACCTTTCATTTCATTCATCGTCTGGAACAAATAAATGTCTTTGTAGACCTATGCCAGTGGGTCAACAACAGTTTTGTGGAAATACAGTAAATATGTTCGCAGAAGAGGACCAAAGGTTCCAGTGGTCCAGGGCATAATTTTACTATTCATCTCGTTTCACCGAGAACGAAGTGATTTGGACCTCCGAAATCACTCATGCAGGCTGCGTCCTTGAGGTTTTTGACTGTAAGGAGGTGGTCTCTTGGTGCACCGAAAAATATATTCCAAGCCAAAGAATTATTACACTACGTGACCATTCTCCTGTTTCTTTGTCACCTTAGCTCTTCTCCGAGATGTTGAAATTGTCGAAACCAACATTAACGTTCAGAGGACAAGACTGCAACCAGTTTATAGAAAAACATAATAATGGGTTGGACATCTTAGCTGACTTCCTCGAAGACCTGAAAACAGTTTCTGAAGATATCACAAAGCTCCAGGTAAGTTCCTTTAGAAATCCATTCAGGAAAATTGCTTGGTTGTTTACAAGAATAACGGGACAAGCATCCACAACAAGCATTTCCCATATAATTATTTATATTTCATATTTCACAGTCAAGGAACAATACATTTTTGATTGGGGAAAGCTAATATCCATTGAAMTMTGTTCCCAGTTKTCAGGATTCAAAGAATCGAATAAATTTTATATGTCATCCTACTTGATTTTCACAATTGTGTATTGTTGCCCGTTTCCAAAACTTTCTCTTTCCAATAAAATAAACTGTGGATTCGACCCAGTAACATTATGGTATGACGCCCTGTGGAGACACAAGGCCTCCCATTGTTTTTATGAAGTTTTTAATGGCTTTGTCTTAGTTTTCAAAGATTTACTGTTAGGCAAGGATGCTTCGTAGATGTCTGGCCATGCAAGCAAGTTTTTGAACAAGAAGGGCGCACTTGAGAAAAAGTAAAATCACAGTCTCCTCATGGTATTTGGCTCTAATTAAAATCCCGCCTTCCTTCCATGCCACATCATGGACAAGATGTTTGTTGCTGAAACAACAAGGCAATACAACCATTGTTTGCATTTTTTCCATGACAAGAAAAAAAAAAACAGTTCATTCCTCTTCCCTGGAAAGTCGAAGACTTCGTGTGTAGAAACATCAACAAGATTGACGATTTTTCCGCCCATTTCAAGAAATTGACCCTAACGTACGCTAAAATGCTAAAAGGGTTTGACCCCAATGGAATTTTTCGAGAACATGTACTGGGTGTTGGCTTTAACACCTCTTTTATCCATAGACACCTGACCCAAGACAGGGACAGTGTCGACAACAATCCTTCTTCTACCCATTGCGATGCAGAGACATTGAAAAGAGCAACTGAATTGTACATACAACATGGTAAAGTATCCAGTGAGAAGAGTACCTAGCCCCCCACCAACACTCCCAAGAGCACGACACCACAGAGCGTCGCTTCGACGGTCCATCCCAGTAAGAAAGAAANCCTTACTGGGTTTCCCTATGATACCTCTTAACTCAATTTCTTTTCCTTCCAATGAAAATTTCATGAAAAGTTATTGAAAATTAAAAGCCATTGTTCCTAATGATTGTAACCATTGCATTCCTAGTACAACATTTGCACCACCCATGGGTATAACAATCATTGGACTATTCATTACATATTCCCCCATAGTAATATTGATCTTATTACTATGGGGGAATATGTAATGAATAGTGCAAGCCTTGAGTTTTTTTCTTAAATGTTTATAGTGCATTTTTGAAAGACTTAAATGTTTACCTAACAAGCTTGGTAGTGTTGAATGGTTACTTAACAGGCTTGTTACAAGACATTTCTTCTGTTTTTAAATTTTTTATGCTCCAGCGGCGTTGCTAGTTCGGTGGTCCATGCTTGCTTTTTGCATGCCACTGATTTCTTATTTGCATGTTGTCATTGTTCTTGATTGTCTGTCCGTGTTGTTGCAGTTTGGACGTTTGGGTTTCTGCAATCGCGATTGGAAAAACATCGTTTCTGGGGGGGTGGTTGTTGCTTGCTTCTTTTTTCATTGTATGTTGTTTATTGTTTCTTGATTCGACTTTGCAGGGTACCGGTCCTGTGCCTGCAGTTGGGCCTTTTAGTGCTTCTTAGTTGGGTTCTTGTTTGGTGCTTATTCTTGTTTGGTCAGGGTTTGCAAATGTTGGGATGCTGCATCTGCGGTTGGATCTTTAGTTGCATTTTGTTTTTCACTGCAGTTTGCATAGAATACTATTAATATAAAATAACAAACTAAAGAATTGCAGGCGGTGTAAATTGCATCTGTTACACGTTGAAGCAAAGTTTGTTGCCCTCAAAATATATTTGATGGATGTCGATGCTTTTTACATGGATTATGTGTTACTATGGTTTTATAGTTATGAAAATGGCTTTTGCTGTGTGGGAGATATAGTTGTTCTCTCCCTTTTACTTTCATGTTGTAAACTGTGTTTGACTCTAGTTTTTCGCGTTTATGTGGTCATTCCAAGCGACCGCCGTTTGGTTGCAAAGTTGGCCATTTTTATGGACGTGGCTTCGCGAATAGGTTCTATCGGACTATGACAGGTCGTGTGCGGTGTATACATTAGCTTTCCCAAATTAGTTTTCATTAAAAGAATCCTAGGCAGAAGTGAATGAAATTTATGAAATTATAGGTTTCCTGGACTGCGGAGCCGTCATCCCATACTTAGCCAATTTTTGCATCGTGGGTTGACAGGGTAGGCGGCTGAAAATTGACAATCAAAGAGTTCCGCGATATACAAATTGACAATCGGTCAACAACAAGAGTTTCGTAATCATTCCGACCGACCATAGTTGGGTTCCATACTTAGCCAGTATTATGGACGCACCTTCGTGGATAGGTTGTATCGAACTATGGTGTATACATTAGCATTTCCGAATTAGTTTTCTTTAACAGTAGGGCTCCTGGACAGAAAACATTGAAATTTATCAAATTATAGGTTTCCTGGACAGCATAGATTAAACATAGGAAATATGTAATTTTGTAGAGTAGATATATACAGCCTGCACGAAGCCGTCATCCCATATTTAATCCATTTTTGCATCACGTGTTGTCAAGGTAGGTGGCTGAAAATTAACAATAAAAAAATTCAGCGATATAGAAATTGACAATTGGACTTGCGGACTATTTGAATTTGAAGTTCGTCATGTCCAAAAAAGTTAACATTGTCGAAATAGTTTACTTTACGTGCGTTTTTCATACCCTGGTGGACAAAAAACACACAAAAAAATAGTGGGCATTTTTTGGATCACGGGTTCTTGGGATGGCGGGCTCTAGGTTTGGTCCCTGTTGTTCTATGTCCTACAAATAGCATGGACAGTTCTGCGATATACAAAATGAAAATCGGGCTTGCGCATTATTTGAATTTCAAGGGCTCTCGCAAAACAAATATCATTCTCGAATTGCTTTTCTTTGCATACATTTTACATATGCTCGTTAACAAAAACAAAACAATAGTAGCAACGTCTGTTACATAGGGCTCCATCCCTGCTACCTTCTGTGCTTCCCAATACACATTAAATATGCTTTGAAAAGTTAGAACCGAGCAGACAGGTTCAAAAATATGGGCTTTAATAACTAGAGGGTGAAATCATGAAGATGGGTTACACTGTTACTTGTTTTATGAGAAAAAAAACTGTATTTTCACAAGTTATTCAACTTCCGGCATACAAAAGTATTTTTTTTATTTAGAATTTCACTTTACAGTAAAACAAAACTTGTGAAGAATTGTGTTAGCTTTCCA
>JZKD02S1080668.1:173760-195350 GCA_000966675.3 Picea glauca | reverse complement strand
TATATATATATATATATATATATATATATATATATATATATATATATATCATCTCTCAAAAAGTTAGACAAATTTATTATAATTAGATCCACCAGTTACACAAACTGTTCACAAAAGAGTGCATGCATGCATGCAAATTCCTAATATAGTTGATATGCATGTGCATGTCAGCACATGGGAAATTCGTTGGCATGTTTCCAATAATCTCCACCTCGACAACAATTTACTTGATATATCATGCCCTAAATTAATTCATCACTTTTTCAGCAAGCCAAGAGAATCCAAACACCATCACATCTCCACAACTTCTCTAACAATATTGTTACGTGAACATGTCTACATGATTCACTTCAGTATGAACCATTTTGCCTCCATCAGTGACATGTATGATAAACCGATGCACTTGTCCCATTTTGATATGTTGGATTGTTAGTCAAATGCACAACACTTTGACCACCATGGAAAACCACATCTTGTACCTATCCAAACTTACCCAATAGACCCTTGCATTTTTTCAAGACATAACCAGAGGTAGGTCTCCTCTTGTCCAAATCTCATGAATCATAACCAAAGACTAAATCATTGCAACCACTATAGGTTATACTTGTGCTTCTTTGTTTGAAGCACCCATATCCATGCTCTTCACCTGGTTTTTCCATGTGTCGAATGACAACACCAACCTTGTGTGAAATGCTGACCATTTCCCATCACAATAATCAAAATTCCTACTGGCATATAATACTCAAGATATATAACCCTTTTGTTCTTCATCAGTTAGGACATAAACCTGAATAGAACTTACAATGGAAAACCAAAGGGATTTTACTGGTTTCACATTATTCACATCAAATTTCTTGAGTATCTTCACCACATACTTGTAACATCCTGCTCTTGTCCGCACTGAGCGAACTTATCCTTGAGGATACTTGCTTGCAAGTGATTCAGATGTTTATACTATTGGGAATTTGATTATGATTATGATGCAATATGGATAAGATGACATGTTGTTTTTCTGTATTGATATAGACAGGTGATGTTGAGTCGGTTCTCCTCAGTGTGCAAGATTTGGACCTCAGGGATGTTGAGGCATCGATGAAACCCTTGGACTCTGGATCGAGTCAGGGAGTTGAATATTGGGGTTTGATTATTGTATATATGACATATGTGCATCTGATTAGATTTTATGATTATGGATTTTATTTCTGACATGATTCGTTGATGATGCAGGCTGACCATAGCTTACCGACCAGACTCACATGTGGAGTATAGGGATCGCGCATGACTACCAAAGATGCCGAGGGAGAAGTGTGGATAGTAGCCCTGCCACAGCCTACTAGCACTCCCACCGTGGCTCGAACTGTAGGTTAACGATTACCTAGGTTGAGAACACCCATGATGTCATGAGGGCAGACTGTGGCAGTCTCTCACAATGATTCTAAGGGGTGTGCAATGAGGCAGTGGAATTATTCCTTAGTGGCCCTTAGTCTCCCACAAGATCACCTGACGGAGTATTGACTCTAGGGATTTTTGATGTATACCAAGCCAGTCAAGAGGCGAGTGGCACCCATGGAGCACGTAGTGCATCCTGAAGGGCACGTCGCACAAGGGAAACAAAAGGAGGCGAGTGTCACCCTTAGAGCACCTAGTGCATCCCGAAGGGAACGCCACGTTGTTAACTAATAAGTGAATAAACCTAGATGGCCTTCGAATGAATATTGTGATAAGAAAGATTTAAAAACAAATTCCGTAATAAAATGTCACCCAACCTCGAAAATTAAAATCTAAATCTAAAGTAATACTTGTGGTAAAAAAATAAAAATAATAATAATTATCATTAAACATGTGACGAAAAGGGGGTAAGAAAATTTATTAAATTATTAAAATCAAATTATTGAGGGATTTAAAATTTTAAAAGGGAAATGATTGTTTTATTACACATGCTAATTAAAATTTATTAATTAAAAAGAAAAAGGGGAAAGAGATAATCTTCTACACTTACTAATTTGAGTTTAGATAAAAAGGGAAAGAGGGAAATTTAAAAGAATTAGGAAACTAAGAAAGAAAAAGGGGGAAACATAACGAAAAAGGGAAACATATGGAAAAACAAGAATGACCAACTTAGCAAGGAATCTTGCCTTTAAGAACTTTCTAAATTGAACTCAACTAGTAAATTAGTAAGGGGGAAAGTCATTAAATTGTGTAAGGGAATATGGGGACACCTAGGAGCGATTCTAGGAATGCTTTTAGGTGGGTGAGGGAAATAGGAGTATTTCAATAATTAATGAAATTAATTTCTGGTGCAACGGAGGGGATGGGTGACACATGTATGGGGAGGATTTTTCTGAATTAAAATTATGAATAATAAACTAAATGGGAAATTGGGAAAGTAAATGACTTAGAAACTCTATATAAAGGAGGGAGGAGGAGGAGGATGGGTCTCTTTTGTTATGCGTACCGTTACATTGCATAATTTTAGACTTGAATGACTTATCTTGTGGGAGTTGGGATACCCAGGTCGGTGAGGAGTGGTAGCTCGGTATTGCAAGGTGAGATGGGAGCTAGTTGTTCTCTCATTCAGTGTGTGTGCCCCCTTTACAGCTCTGGGGGCTAAGGGGGAAGAAGAGTACCACTAACGTTGGTTGGGAGGTACCAGTGAAGTCTCATCAGTCGACAAGTGGGAGCGCAATGGAGCGCACAAGACAACGGCTCAGAGCGGACAACTTGGGCTATGGTACACATGCTCTTATTCTGCATGGTAGATTATTATTGAATTTACACTTTCGTTTCTGTACTTTTAATTATGTAAATAAAATTTTGACTTAGTATTTTAACTAAGAACTTAAATTCCCCATAGCCTTAAGCTCTTTGCTTGACTTGATTCTCTTAGCATTCGATCCTTGAATGTTGTGACTGTCCTGTTATTTTTAATTGATTTTTATGAAGATTTTATGACTGGTCTTCGTCCTCATCCTTAGTTCATCAGTCCACGCCTGAGCAGTCAGCTAGGAGTCGAATCGACGATCGTCACTTTGGTGCATAGTGACCTATAGATTCTAATGCCCTGCTTTTCTGTGCATGGATGATGAGCGGAGGATGTTTTTTCCTAGTTGTATGCCCCTATTTTTTGATTCATGGATGAATGATTGTCGTTGTGCCTTCTTGTGATTGAGTAATTCTTCTATTGTTGTCATTCCTCCCCGCGAACAACTTATTACTCTCTGCATTTTTACTCTAGGTTTTACCATTTTATTATGGCAATGATTTACCTTTTTACTTGTCTGTGATTTACCCTTGCAAAGTGCGATACTACCCTTTTTATATTGACTACATTGGGACAATTTTGATTGTTTGACAATAATCTTATGCCTGGAATGACAACCGAAATTTGACCTTGACTACCTGTGTTTTTACCCAACAAATTTAATTGATGTAATTGTATGGAGTCTTAATTTCTCTTGTATAGATGTGAGTTGTGTAAAGTCTTAATTTGTATAGATCTTTGATTTCACCTTTAATGTGTAATTCACACCGCGATTCTATGGGGAAGCGATCCTTTCGCCGTAGAAGTTCAACCCCACCTTAACATTTTGATTGCGTTTAGCACCACCTGTGACTTTACCCATGTTGTGTTTGGATCTGGAATGATCCCCACTACTGAAACCATCCCTGATAGGATCCCACTTTCCTTTTCATTTTTCCCATTTCGTTGCTCTGAAACATCGTTGTAAGTTCACCCATAGCACTGCGAATATCACTAAGAATCTACCTGCGAGTTTACTTATGTATGTTAGAATATAATGGATGTGCTCATTTTACCATAGACAATATCATTATTGTCTCCCAACCATAGGACGAAGCCACCCTCCGAGCACTTTAACCTTGAAAGAGAATCATTCCGAAAGAAAAACCTAGGCTATATATCCAAACAAAGGGTAGTGCACCTTTCTCCAAGGATAGCGCATGAAACAAGAGCTGATCAGATAGTCCAAACTGTTAGCGATCAAATAATCCATTCTGAAATTTCTCTGAAAAATGATGATTTCATCTTGTGGGGGACTTTTGACTAAATTAGAGACCTCTAAATGCATATCTAAAAGTACTATTGGAAATCTTAGGATGTCTAGTTGTCAATCGACTATTCAAGCATTTAAAACAGACTCTGCATGGCTCAGAAATTTGATTTTTCCCAAGGTTGTTTTCATTAAAAAAAAATATGCGCTTTCAACAGCTATTCCGCCTTGAAATTTTTTAGTTAGCCATTGAAAGCTTTTCTTTTCAACAGCTAAAGGGGCGGATTCAGGACAAAAGAGCCAGTGAAAGCACAAAAGAGTCCATAAACATTTTCTTTCTACCCAGATCACGATTTTTGGTTTCCTGAACATGTGGGAAAGGTGTTAAATGATGGATAATAATTAGGAGAAGCTAAAATATCTTTATCATTAAGTTTTAAAGACATATGGTGAGGAAATAACACCAAATGGCACAATTACTCTTGACATAAATCTCCCAGTCATCAAAGACAAATTTCTGAGTCTGTGATTTTCATCAGCAAATTGCCAAATAATGCTTCAGCTGCCAATTTCGACTTATGCTGATATGATTAGATCATATATGCTAAAGATTCATTTTGATTATGTTTATTTTAGGAATTTCATATCCATTAAAATAGGATCTGAAATCTTGATGTAAAGGCTATAAATCCACAAACTGTTGATGAACTAGGGGTTCGATTTTGGATACAGGAGCTATACCTTTGTAATAGACTTTTCATATGATAATACAGATCACAAGTTTCTCTCTCTATTAATGTCATATTTCCACCCTTCTTCTGTACTCTTATTCAAGTTTTTTTAACTGCAAAATGACTGTCATCTCATTAGTCAGTTCATAACTTGATTAATAGTTTCTTACATCGTTTATTAAACCCATCATTGCGTATCTGGTTTATAAGCACTGTCTTCTTCACCCACTTAAAGCTATTATCTTATTATTGATCCTTGAGGGCATTGGTTTATTTGATTATTCATTTTGAATGTTTGGATACCATATTGTAGTTGAGTTATCCCATTGATCCACACATACAAAAACACAAAAACAAAAAAACAAGTTTACTTTAAGTTACCAAGCATCTTTGACTTACAACCTCAAAGACTTTCTTGGAGTGATACCAAATTGGTGACGTTGCCGGGGAAAGGAGATTGAAGATCAAATTCCTTGGGACACGACACAGATCTAGATTTGAAGATAGACAAATCCTAGACATTCTCTTGGTTGTAATAATCTATCTGACGACTCCATGAAAGACGAATTCAGTGGAAGCTCCACAATCTTCAGATGTCAAAATCATTTGCTACTCTTTTGGCTCAGAGGTTTGCTCCTATGGACTTCTCTTCATTTTCTAGTTTCCCACATCTGGTACCTCATATGTCAGAATGGGGAGATTTTCTACCTGTCTTCAAATAGGAGAAAGAAGATAATCCTGCAGAACACCTCAAAAAGTTTCATGAGTGCATGGATCTACTATATCTGCAGCATGAAGATGTTCGTATGAATATGTTCATGCATTCGTTGTATGGTGATGCATGCCAGTGGTATTTCTCTTTACCTCCTTCCAGTATTTCATCATTGAAGGATTTTCACAGAGTATTCAATGAGCGTTGCAAAAGGTTCTTTTCAGATAAGTTTTTATTTGATAATTGTTTTGTAGAATATGAATTGCACAATAGATTTGAAGATGTAAATAGAGAAGGATCTGACTATCATCATCTACATCATCTCTCTAATGATGTTCATGATGATATATTTTCACATAAAAATGAATTAGATAGAAATAATGAAAGAGTTCAAGTCTCTCCTATTACCATTATTTATAATCTTCACAAATATGAAGAATTGATGTCTTTAACTACACATGGAGAAGATAAGTTTAGTAATTGTCAAATATCTATTGAAATAAATAAGGCTAGACCACAATTTTTAGAGCTACAGACCAAGGAAAATGATAGTAACCACGAGGAACAGGAATTTCAAAAAACATATAATCTCCAAGAAAGACAACAAGAGGATTATATTTCTCCTTATGTACCTTTTTTTTCAATTTTTGATGAAAGGGATGAAGATGATGAGCAAATTGTTTGTAACAACTTGGTATCTGCAGCAAATTCTAAGGAGAACCCTCAATTTTCTGATTTGCAGACCAAGGCAGATTTCAACAATTATGAGGAGGAAGGTGAGGAGTAGAAATTTTCAGATCAACAGTTGAGCTTGTTTTTTCATTTGACAGAGGAAGAACAATCCACATTCATCATTGACATTAGTGAAGAAAAAAAGAAACAACTTTTCTTTCAGTTGGAACAACAACAAAGGGAGCTATTTCTTTGTGGCTTTATTGACCCTATTGCTGACTATTTGGAGTTTATGAGTAGCATAAATGTCAAGGTATTTTTGTCAAATGATGGTTGGTTCTGCCATATTTTCAAGCTATATTTCTGCATGCTATGGTTTCCTTTATTTTTTGGATTCAGATCAAGGAGGTTACTAGTAAATCAATTTCTTTCTTGGCTGCATTGGAGATTTAATTTTACTTGATCAGTTTGCCCCTACTGATTAGAAGTAGGAGTAGGTGTGAGAATAAGCTCCTCATATGAGCAGCTAGATCATGTTTAGTTGTTGATTTCTGAAATAAGAAGGCACGCTGCAACAAACTTTAGACAGTTTTCAGTTTAGCAAAGGATTAGGTGAAAAAAACCAAATGTTATCTCCCAAAATGAATCAGTCAGTTTGTCTCATTTTGTAGTGATGGCATGGTCATAAATAGGGTTCCATACTTTTTTTAGAAATTCAAATGTCGAAGTATAGGTTATAATTTGTTATTTCCTATTGTTATTTCTCAATTGTAAATTGATTGTCAAAGGTCTTTTCAAAAAATTCGAAGAAAAGATTTTCAACGGCTAACATCCATTTTGAAGTTGAAGTTAGCCGATGAAAGTTCAAGGTTTCAATGGCTAAATTGCACTCTCAACAGGAAGCGAGTCGGTGAAAGTGTTGATATGGGTTTTTTCTCCAGCTTCTTTAGAAACCTGAAAGGGGCATGTTGTACACATGTCATGTGATCATGATGGAGAATTTAATGGAGGCAAAGGAGCGGTTACACCTTTTCACCATGTCTTAGTGGAATATCATGATATATTTGATCATGTATTTCATGTGGTAGACCGAGGACAGGTTAAAGAAGTGATGAACGCTTGATCATCATTACATATGGATAATAAAGTACTAGATCTCTGTCGGCATCAAACCAAATCCATCATTCCTTTTTCCAATTCATGGTGTTTAAAAATTCTATTTATGGGGTTTCATCTATCTATTGATTATACAGGATAGTTTTCACCAACGCCAACACTTTCCTCATTTAGAAAGTTATCTATCTCAGTCGTGTACAGATCAAATTGTGATTATTGCATGATGGGAAGAAATCGAGGAGGACCACCTTTGTGAAAGGAATTAGACAACAATGTAGATCAAAATTCCAGATTAGAATTTCCAGCAGATACTAAGAGAAACCCTTAGTTTTTTGATTTGCAAACACAAGAAGATTGCAGTAGATATAGAGAGAAATATGATGAGATGAAAAGTCCAGATCAGTAGTTCATCATTCTTTCTTCTCAGACAGAGATTAAGCAGTTTGTATTTAGCATTGAGATCTCTGAGGGAAACAAGCAACTTGATTATTTTCAGTTCATTGATTTAATGAATAAACAAGCAGGTTATAGGCAGGTTACAAGTTTGCTACAAGTTTTCATATGATAAATTGTAAAGGATAAATGACTCCATGCCCAATACTAAAGGCACAAGTTCTACCAGGTTCTTGGAAACCTCACAGGGAGGTCTCCATCCCAGTTGGAGCCAGATGTTAGCGATCAAATAATTCATTCTGAAATTTGTCTGAAAAATGATTCTTTCATCTTGTGGGGGACTTTTGAATGACTTCCCAAAATCTAAATGCATATATGAAAGTACCATTGAAAAACTTAGGATGTCTAGTTGTCAATTGACTATTCAAGCGTTTAAAACGGACTCTCCATAGCTCAGAAATTTGATTTTTCCCAAGGCAATTTTCATTAAAAAAAATCTCCACTTTCAACGGCTATTATGCCTTCAACTTTTCTAGTTAGCCATTGAAAGCTCTGCTTTTCAATATCTAAAGGGGCGGATTTAGGACAAAAGAGCCGGTGAAAGCGCAGAAGAGTCCAGAAACGTTTTCTTTCTACCCAGATCACGATTTTTGGTTTCCTGAACGCGTGGGAAAGGTGTTAAATGATGGATAATAATTAGGAGAAGCTATAATATCTTTCTAATTAAGTTTTAAAGACATATGGTGAGGAAATAAAACCAAATAGAAAAATTACTCTTGAAAGAAATATCCCAGTCATCAAAGACAGATTTCTGAATCTATGATTTTCATCAGCGAATTGCCAAATAATGCTTCAGCTGCCAATTTCGACTTATGATGATAAGATTAGATCATATATGCTAAAGATTCATTTTGATTATGTTTATTTTAGGAATTTCAGATCCATTAAAATAGGATCTGAAATCTTGATGTAAAGGCTATAAAGCCACAAACTGTTGATGAACCACGAGTTTGATTTTGGATACATGAACTATACCTTTGTAACAGACTTTTCATATCATAATACAGATCACAAGTTTCTCTCTCTATTAATGTCATATTTACACCCTTCTTTTGTACTCTTATTCAAGTTGTTTTAACTGCAAAATGATTGTCATCTCATTAGTCAATTCATAACTTGATTAATAGTTTCTTACATTGTTTATTAAACCCATCATTTTGTATCTGGTTTATAAGCATTGTCTTCTTCACCCACTTAAATCTATTATCTGATTATTGATCCTTGAGGGCATTGGTTTATTTGATTATTCATTTTGACTGTATGGATACCATATTTTAATTGAGTTAGCCCATTGATCCACGCATACAACAACACAAAAACAAGTTTACTTTAAGTTACCAAGCATCTTTGACTTACAACCTCAAAGAGTTTCTTGGAGTGATAACACAAAGCATAACCAAGAGATAGTCCAAGCCAAAACATAATCTGCTAGCTGCAATAGCTGCAACGATAGTTCTCCTCCAGACTTGCGCACAAAACTGCCCAACTTCAGTGCACACAAGTGTGCTCTGTAGTTCTGAGAATAATAGCCAGAATGAAGACTGGCCTCCTGTATTTTTACTAAATCTTGCAGACTGTCAGGGGTGAATTCACATTCTGGGTACTAATTCTTTAGTATATAATATTTCTTCTAGCTGACTTCTTCTCTTGGAGGCTAATAACCTAATACAAGTTATCCTCTTGAGACGAATTGTCTTCTAGGGTTATTAGCCAACTCATTAGGGTTTCTTCCTACTTTTTGGAATATTCTATTCTCGTCAGGTTTACACGTGGAGGTAAATACCTCCCACAACTACCATAATATCAACACTCCCTCCTAGATAGGGAGGTATTGAAGGTAATGGTCTTCAACACAAACATACCGTTCACCCGGTACCATAAACATACTCATATAGACTCTCTCATGACTAGATCATGAGTGCCATCATCAATATCAGTGTCATTAGTTGCATCATCTCTCGAAACCATACTCCATATGAGTAATCAGACATGATGCTGGATAAGTCACTCATTCCATGAAGTGACACAAGATCCATTCTTCTAATCCGGACATATGTCCTAGAACAATAAATGTCCTAGACCATTTTCATGTCTGGGAAATATCTTTCCACTGATCATCCATCTAAGTGATAATCCTATCCAACACTGCTGATAGTCTTTATGGCAATCAAAACAATATCATTCAATAGAACACAATTGTGTATATCCATAGTAGTACACAACCACAATCCAATGGTACACTACCACACCAAATAGCACACATATACTTGATGAATGACATATAATCATAATTAGTGGAACACATCCACCACAATAGCATGTATCTACTGTTCACAGACATACAGTCTCCATAACAATCATATGATATCAACATGCACCAAAAACATTGTTATGATATAAATTGAATCATCTAGTCCATTCTTCCACTCACATCTGTGAGATCTGGAAGAGCATCTTCCTTCAGAAAGTCAAACATCAATGATGAGCTATCTAGACTATTCTTCTCAATCAAGGAAGAATAATTGTCCTGATTTCTGAGCCTGGACCATTCCCCACCTTAGGCCATTCCTCCAATACTAAACAAAGTGAAACCTAGAGAGAATGAGTCTGCCCTAAGGAATGTTTGTCCCTGATTGTTGAACCTTGATCATTCCCCACCCTAGGACATTCCTCCAGCACTAAACAAAGTGCAACCTGGAGAGAATGAATATGCCCTAAGGAATGAATGTCCAGACCATTTCCAAGGGAAATGATTGTCTTGCACCAACCTCCAAAATGGACCATTCTTCGAATATTCTCACAACTGTGATCCTCAAAAGAATGACTTTCCGACGAGGCAGACCAGTCTTCTTGATTAACCATCAAGAAGAGAGACTGCCCGAGACCATTCCCCATGTTAACCATAATGGGAAATCATTGTCTATGGTACATAAACAATCCATCGAACCATTTTCATTATGAAAATGACCGTTCGATCTGGACCATTTTCCAAACTGGAAAATTCTTGTCCATCATAAATCTCAAACCACTTTCCAAACTGGAAAGGAACTGTTCATCCTGGACCATTTTTTGAATTGAAAAATGATTGTCCATAAATAAATAACACATCAGTGCTCCCTCCGACCCTGGGATTCATCTCTTCCTTTTTCAATATGGAAGTCGTCTCCACGAGATCCAGCTTGAGTACACAAACTCTTTCATTTTGGACAAAGGATTTACCAAAATATCTTCTTATCTGCTCATCCGTGGAGGTATATATTGGAGAACCACTTCTCTTTTCTATACTTTATCATGAAGAATGTAATTCTTGATCTCAGTGTACTTCGGTCTTTCTGGAACATTTTTTTCTCTGAAGGCTTTATATAACTTTGATCATTACATTATATCATAGTTGAATTCAACTCTTTTGTTTCTTGCTAGCTCATAACATCGTGGCAAGGCTTAAACTGGAACATATCAATGTGGCACTTCTTTTGTCATCATGATATCTTTGTCATGGATTGGCAATCCATCATCCTGATCTTCTGAGTAATCATTCTGATACAATATATATGTTATAGAAAGTCTTCACCACGCTTTTGTTGTGCATTGGAGATTCTCCACCAAGTTGTCTTCTTCCATCTGCATACAAGGGTCTCGTTTTGGTATACCTCAGAGCCTTGAGGTTTCTTTACATGTAAAATCCAACCTATGGATATTGCGGATGATATACTGGCTCATGTAGAGGTATGTCTAGTTTACTGGAACAAGAAATCATCATAGAATTCTCCCTGCATCTGGGAGAACCTCTAGTTCTGGATCTCGTGATGCTTATATTCATAAGTCTTCCATACACTGTTCTTCATCACAAATTTTAGTTCCTCTTCTTGATTGATTTTAGTGAGTTCATATCAGGCTGGTAATCTTGTGATTCTCGATACAATAACTGATTGTTTTTCCTTCTTTCATCATAGGATCACAGATGTGGATGGACAACCAGAGATACTTTTAAGGATTCTTTTCGAAGAAGACTTCTTGTAAAGTCAAACTGAATACGTTATGCTTTTCTTGGCTACTACTTCATCATTTGCAATGGATCATAGGATTTATGATTATCTCCCTCCTAATTCTTTCCTCATGCATTCTCTTCTCTTGGAAATATAACGGCTCTCTCCATCTAGGAGAGTCCACGCTTTCGTCTGCATCCTTATTTCCTTCTGCAAAGTGTCACAGATCCTTTTTCCAATTTTCTTTTGATTGTTGACTTCTTTCTGTCTTTACTTCTTCTAGGTTTCTTCAATAATGATTTTTATTTCTTCTTATCTTACAGATTTTCTTACAGTGATACTAGTCCTTATCTTGTTGTTCTTTCATAGGCAAGTTTCTCTTGGAACATATTATCTTCTAGAAATAGGTATCCAAGATATGTATAGAAAACATGGTACATACAAGAACTATGAAGAGTATTGTTACCTTGTCTTTAGAAGAAGAAGTATGTTCCATCCTGCTTAGTCTTCTTTGTAGGTTCCTTTTATTCTGTAATTGATGCTTTGTGTGTCTCCTTCCTTTTGTTCATGCTTGCGGCAAATGCATCCCATGTCTTGGGAAGACCATTGAGTACTTTATTTAACAATTCCTTCTCTGAGATGATCTCTTCAATAGCTTGTAGTTGATCTCTTAACTGAGAGATTTTCACAAAGTATGATGTTATGCTGACATCATCATTCATCTTCATGTCACGGAGCTCATTCTTCAGAAACATTATTTTTCCAATGTTTCATACTGAGAAGAGGTTTGTTAGGGCATCGTACATCTTCTTCAATGAGTCAAGATGGGAGATGCATGGTATCAGATGGTATTTTATAAATTCCACTATGATACTCATGAAATTGATATCACTGTCTTTGAACTTCTCCATAGCTGCAACATTATGTGGTTCCTTCTCTTTTCCTTCTTCAAACTTTGGTTCCACGATCTTTCCTTTCACGATATCCAACACTTTATTCTTGTCAAGGATGAGGTCAATCCTTGTTTTCCATGCTCTAAAGTTAGAAGCTCCATCTAACTTGTTTTCTAACTTCATAGAGTAATTCATGGCTGCTTTGACTTGGTCAACCCTATATTTGACCAAAAAATCAAACTTGATGTCTTGGTTTGCTAAGAGTACCAGGAGATGCGCTAGGATGAGGTGCACTGGTCTATCTAGAAATTAGGTCAATCCCTTCACTTAAGGTACCTCAGCGAGAGGATTAGGGTTTCTACAACTGCACCTGCTAATAACCCTAGCGATAATGCTTTGGTGACTACTCCTGCTAGAAACCCTAGTGGCAGTTCTTCAACAAGCTTAATATCCTTGTGGCTATTCTCCCTTCCAATGGTTATACTGAATGAAGGAGGTGTGGGCCCATTACCTGTTAGAATATAATGGATGTGCTCATTTTACCATAGACAATATCACTATTGTCTCCCAACCATAGGCCGAAGCCACCCTCCCAGCACCTTAACCTTGACCGAGAATCATTCCGGAAGAAAACCCTAAGCTAGATAGACAAACAAAGGGTAGCACACCTTTATCCAAGGATAGTGCACCAAACAAGAGCTGATCAGATAGTCCAAACCATAACCAAGAGATATTCCAAGCCAAAACGAAATCTGCTAGCTTCAATGACAACTCTCCTCCAGAATTGCACATAATTTGCCAGAATGGAGACTGGCCTCCTATATTTATACTAAATTTGCCAGACTATCAGGGTCGACTTCTCATTCTAGGTACTAATTCTTTAGTATATAATATTTCTTCTAGCCGACTTTTTCTCTTGGAGGCTAATAACCTAATACAAGTTATCCTCTTGAGCCAACTTGTCTTCTAGGGTTATTAGCCAACTCATTAGGGTTTCTTCCTTCTTTCTAGAATATTTTACTCTCATCAAGTTTACACATAGAGGTAAATACCTCCCACAGCTACCATAATATCAATAGTGTAAACCTGTGTTTTTGTGGTAGTGAATCCCCATGAATGATTAGAAAACGTTGGGGGTTAGGTGAATTTTTTTATGAGTTCATTTTTGGATGATGCGAATTGTTTAGCTGTGGATTGTTTAGCTCTGATTTGTTACAACAAGCCCACACAACTACTTGCCAACGATTTTTTGATTAGTGCACCTGCGTTCCTAACATTAATTAGAAAACACATTTCTTCTTAGAAAATGGCAACGATTGACAGTTGTTGATTCCCCGTAGTGTGATTTCCTTAAACAATGATCTTACCCTTCCTAGAATGCGATATATTCACTTTTATGAATGCGTGAATTGTTACAAATGATCTCTGCGTTATGATAATTCCTAGCGTGGGTTGGCAAACTGTCTGCATTCTTTTAGTGGGATGTTTGCATTCCTTGCATATGTATGCAATTTTTTGTATTGGTTGTGTTTTGTATGAATGCACAGGTGTCGTGAATTCCATGATCTGATTGTGTGTTATCACAGATTGACAGCAAGACTTACTACATGGGTGTAATAAATAGCATTGGGGTCATGGACAAATAAGAATTATGTAATGACGACGATTCTATTGCGAAGTTAATATCTTTAAGTTAAGTAATAAATAAGTTAGATAGAAAGGGGTTAGTCCCTATTAAAAATGAAACAATGTTTTAACTTTTTATCCGTTAACAACCATTTCATTAACTCTTGACAGCAAGAAGTCAACTCTAATTCACAACAGCAATTAACATCAATTGTGCATTGAATAACTTTGACATGACACATATTCATGAATAGAAAGAAAACATTAATTTCATTGAATAACATCGAAGTGGCAATTAATTAAACAACAAATAACATCAATTTGCATTGAATAGCTTGACAAGACATTTAGTTATAACAACAAGATAACATTAAAATGGCATTTAACTTTGCATTGAAATGACACTCATTTATTGACAACAACCACTTATATAATTTAGACAACAATTGCAATTTAATCGCCAACAGATTTTATATATGATGGACAACATGATGTAATTAATATTGTTGATAGTGTTATAAATTGTGATTTATAAGGAGGTTGATTAATAGTGTTACATTAATAACAATAGACATATTGATATAGTTAATATCGTTATGTACTGTTAAATTGTTAAATTAGATTTGTGTTTTTTGTTTAATTAGGACTTGTCAATTTAGACAGCTTTGTCGATTAGATAATGAAGCCGCGTAAGATCACTTTAAATTGATGAGTAGTGCACTTACTTAATAGACATATATTGTGCTGACAAGCGTGTTGATTTGGTTGAGTTCTGTTTTAGTTCACACTTGATCACATTTATGTCTTTAGTAAAATTACAATAGTTTACCATTTGCGCCTAGACTTCTGGCTTAACTTTTAGGGCTTCTTGGTTGTCGTCAAGTCATTTAATGGATTTCTCTTTTGTTGAGCGATGTCTTCATGCATCTTGATGACATGTTTCTTTGGGGCGTAGGCATAGTCTTCCTCTCAGTTATTTCGTCCCTTAGCGCGTCAGATTTATCTTGAGACCCTTGTCCAGATAGGTTGTGTTGCACTTGGGTTATTGTTACACCTATCGCCTGGGGACGACATGATCCATGATGAGGGGATCATGGCATGCCTTGTTGGATAGAGGTTAATGATAACTTGGACGGAGTCTATGCTACCCATTGTGGGCATTATTCGTTGTAGTCGTTTTTGGTGCATGGGTTGAATGCGTTCATGCATTTGGTTGCGTGCCATCGAGGTTTTAAAGTTAATTGGTCATTAAGGCCATCGTGTCGGGATGGGGATGTTGTCCCTCAGCTTGTAGGCATTGTCATGTTGTTTCAGGCAGGTAGTCATTTCTCTCTGTTGCTTTATGCATGTTTCACCCAGTTTCTCTTACGCTAGGCGTGGAATCATAGTTGTCTGTTGCCTGCTCTGTGTGTGTGTGTTTTGGTCAGGTTGTGTGGTTCAACTATTTTCGTCGTCGCCTTCTTGCCTAAAAACAAAAAAAAAAAAATTGCACTTTCTTCTTTGCTTGTAGTCATAATGATGGGGTCGTTACATATGGTATCAGAGCGGGTTCAACCCTGCAACTATGGATCGCCAGTCTTTCCATTGTAGTAAACCCGTGAGTATTAATCATTGTAGTAATTAAAAACCGTAAGGGGTGCATGTGGTGATCACTTTTAGAGGAATCTGCATAGGTTCGCAACGTGGTGCCATGCAAGGAGGTGCAATGCCTCCAGAAGTTCCCGTACCCTCAGAGTCAAATCCCCAAGTGGAAGAACAAGTCCTTGGGATGGATTCACTTGTAATAAGGGATGATGATGGTCTGACAAGGCCCTTCCAGGTAATGTCAAGAGCCTTGATTCACCATCAGTACTAAGATGGGGCCAGGGTGCCTGTACCCCCGAGGGTCCATAGCGTTCCCTAGTTAGTATTGTTAGCATCCACCGAGAACTTGAGAGAGTTGAGTTCTAAAGTCCACGAGTGTCGCACACAGCTGTGTCGTCGAGGCACGATTGTAGAGAAAGGCGTTGTGCTTCACACTTCGCAATTATGATATCCAACATCAAGGTATGCATGGTGGTATTTCAACTGAAGGGGAGGGATCTTCTATGGCAGAAGATGGTCCTGCCACTTTTGAACATGGTCGTTGACGATGTGTCATGGGAACTATTCGAGGAACGGTTCCAGGAGAGGTATCTTTCTGAGGAATTCATTTAGTGTCATCTCAACGAGTTTGAGGCCTTGCGACAACACAGCCGCACAGTGCCCAAGTACAAGGCCCGTTTTGGAGCTACTTCGGTATGCTTTGCATCAAATTACCCAGAAACTTAGGGTCAAGAAGTTTGAGTTTGGCCTTATTGTTAGAATTCAACTTCTACTTCAGGTACCAGGAATATTGGACCGAAGAAAATGTGTTGGATTGTGGGGAGACACATTACTAACATTGCTTCCCAGAGGAAAGGGCTAGAGCATCTGAATCAGCCAGACCCACTACCATGGGAGTTTTGGGCAAGGCCCATCGGATTCATGCAACGGTGAATAACTTCCAGGTAGAGAACCAGTCGACTATGCTCGAGACGTCAGGTACCGTCGCTGACTAGACCCTTAGTATTTGATATATCCCAGTGCTATCGAGAGTTTCATCTCTGGTCTAGTGCTAAAAAGGATTAAGGTAAAGGAAGTCGAACAGGGTGAGTTTATCTTTGTAGATATGGCTTCGGGAGCCAAACAAAAGGTTGGAGGAAAGGTTACGGACAATACCTTAGCCTGGGAGAGTTTTTCACCAGGACCAACTTGTACATCATGACCTTAGGATCTTATGACATCGTGATTGGTATGGACTGGTTAGAATTGCATGAGGCGATACTCAATTGTAATATGAAACAGTTGAGATTTGTCGATGATGAGGGAAAAAGACACGTGATTGTAGGATGGAGCCAGGTATTTTCCTTGAGGTTCATCTCTTCCTTGCAGCTACAGACGAGCATGTGCAAGGGATGTAAGCTTTATGCGATCCTTGCATTAAATGAGAAGGGAGTAGCGGAAGATCTAGAACAACTTCCGGTGGTGAGAGAGTTTGCAGACATATTTTTGGAGGAGTTACCTGGGATGCCGCTAGAGAGGGAATTGGAGTTTACCATAGACCTAAAAATGAGGACTCAACCAATAGCTAGAACGCCTTAACGTATGTTGACTCTGGAGTTACAAGAGTTGATAATGAAACTGAAGGAGTTGTTGGACCTGGGACTTATACGTCCAAGTGTGTCACCGTGGGGCATGCATGTTATTTTCATATGAAAGAAGGATCGACCATGGATAATCTGGATTGAATACCGTCAATTGAACAAGGAAATGACCAGGAATCAATATCTGTTTCCGAGGATTGATGATCTGTTCGATCAGATGAAGGGTGCTATGGTGTTTTCAAAGATCGATTCGCGATCAGGGTATCACCAGTTACAGATCAAGGAGGATTAAGTCCCTAATACCACCTTTAAGATGAGGTTTGACATTATGAGTTTACCATTTTACCGTTTGGACTGATAAACGCCCCAGGGGTATTTATGAGTTTGATGAACGGGGTGTTCTGCGAGTACTTGGACAAGTTCGTCCAAGTATTCATTGACGATATTTTGATACTATAGTGTCTACGAGAGCATAAATTGTATGGGAATTTTTTGGAATGCTCTCTTTATCAATCGAAAATTCACTACTTAGGGCATGCCATCTCTGGCGTAGGTATCGCCGTGGATCTAGCAAGGGTCGAGACTACTATGGAATGGCCTTTGCCGATGAATGTCTGGGAAGTGCATATCTTCATGGGTTTAGTAGGATACTATTGACGGTTCATCGGGGGATTTTCAAATATAGCAAATTTGATCACGGAATTGCAGAAGAAGAACAAGAAGTTGGTTTGGACCAAGAAATGCATGGAAGCATTTTGGAGGCTCAAGGAGCTGTTGACAACAACACCGATACTCAAGGTCCCAGACAAGGACACAGACTTCTTGGTATGCACTGATGCATCCAAGGAAGGCTTAGGTGGAGTATTGATGCAAGACGGTCGAGTCATCGCTTACATCTCAAGGAAATTGAGAAGGTATGAGGAGAACTATGAAATGCACGATTTGGAGTTGTTAGCCATTGTTTATGCCTTGAAGGTTTGGAGACACTACCTTGTTGGAAGAAAATTTGAACTAAAGATGGACTAGTGTGGACTACGACACATCTTTATGCAAAGAGACCTAAATGTGCGATGAGGATGTTGGTCGAAATTGCTTAGCGACTACGATTTTGAGATTACTTACATAAAGGAAACAATGAACTGAGTGGGAAATGCCTTGAGTCGGAGACCACACATATTTTTGGTGTTACCGCTTCAGACGAATCTATGTGAAATGATTCTAAATTTACAACATGACGATGACTGGTACAAAGAGGTCAAGGATTTTATTGGACAAAACACAATGATTTGAAGGATTTACGTTTGACGAAGATGGATTATTGTGGTTTAAAAATCAGATTTACGTACCACCAAACAACGAGCTAAGGATTTTGATCCTAAAATGAGGCTCACAGAGCAGTGTACATGGCTCATCCAGGAGTCACGAAGATGAGGGCGAAACTTAAACTCTTATTCTTCTATAAAGGAATGAAGGCAAACATAGTTAACTATGTGGCCAGATGTCTAGAATGTCAGTAGGTAAAGGATGAACATAGACATCCAGTAGAATTACTACAACCACACGCTATTCTGGAATCGAAATGGGAGGTTATCTCGATGGATTTCATTGTTGGATTGCCACTGACGGCAAGGAGACACGACTCAATTTTGTGGTAGTCGACACTCTGACGAAGAGTTCTCATATATTCCTGTGCATACGACGTATCAGGGACATAACATAGCTATATTTTTCATCAGTGAGATTGTGAGGCTGCATGGCATACCTAAGAGGATTATATTCGATCGAGGATTGATGTTTACTGGACGATTTTGGACTAGTTTCCAAGAGGCCTTGGGACCCAACTTAACCTTAGTACTGCATATCACCCAGAGACTGACAAGCAGACCGAATGAATGGACCATAACTTGGAAGACATGTTGCACATGTACATGATGGACCAACATAAGAGTTGGGAAGAATTCTTGCCCCTGGTAGAATTCACTTTTAACAACAATTTCCAAAGCACCATTAAGAGGGTGCCCTTCGAGTTTCTTTATGGGTGACTGTGTCAGACGCCTTTGAGTTGGGATCGTATTGAGGATAGGGTCCTAGTGGGATTGGAAGCGATCCAAGAAATGGAATATTAAATGCAAACTATAAGAAAAAGGATCAAGGAAGCGTAGGATCGACAAAAGAGTTATGTCGATGCGTGTCATGTTAACTGTAGTTACGATGTGGCAATAGAGTAATTTTGCGGCTGAAAACACATAATAGTTCGATCAAGTTTGGAAAAGGGGCTAAATTATCTCCTAGGTTCATAGGATCCTACGAGATTGTGGAAAAGAAGGCTCGTGGCCTATTGACTAATCTTGCCTGATTCTTGAGGCGTATGCACGATGTCTTTCACGTCTCTGTTTGAGACTATATGATTAGTGATCCTACACATGTTTTGACTTGAGAACCTTGCGGGTGTCGGATGAGGGTACGCTCGTGGCTAAGTCGATCCTCATCCTATATCATCACATTCGATAGTTACAGTGTCAAATAGTAGATCAGGTCGAGGTCCAGTGGGAAAACTATATTCTACACTCGACGACCTTAGAGGACGCATATGATATGCTCAAGCAGTTTCCATTTTTGTTGGATAGATAGACTTATGATACTGTGATACACTTCTTTTTCGGCACTTATAATGCTCTGAAACTTCGGGATGAATTTTAGACCAAGAGGGGGTGTATGTAACATCCCACTCTTGCCTGCACTGAGCGAACTTATCCTTGAGGACACTTGCTTGCAATTGATCCAACTTTTTATACTATTGGGCATTTGATTATGATTATGAGGCATTATGGATAAGATGACATGTTATTTTGATGCATTGATATAGATAGGTGCTATTGACTTGGTTCTCCTAAGTGTGCAGGATTTGGACCTCGAGGATGCTGAGGCATCGATGAAACCCTTGGACTCTGGATCGAGTCAGGGAGTGGACTATTGGGGTTTGATTGTTGTATATATGACATATGTGCATCTGATTAGATGTTATGATTATGGATTTTATTTCTGACATGATTAGTTGATGATGCAGGTTGACAATACCTTGCCAACCAGACTCACATGTGGAGTAGAGGGGTCACACACGACTACCAGAGACATTGAGGGAGAGGTTTGGACAACAGCCCTTCCATAGCCTACTAGCACTCTCGTCGTGGCTCGAATTGTAGGTTAACGATTACCTAGTTCAAGAATACCCATGATGTCGTGAGGGTAGGCTACGACAGTCACTCACGATGATTCTAAGGGGTGTGCAATAAGGAAGGGGACTTATTCGTTAGAGGCCCTTAGTCTCCCACAAGATAACCTGGCGGAGTATTGACTCCAGGGTTTTTTTATGTCTACCAATTCAATCAAGAGGCAAGTGGCACCCTTGGAGCACGTACTGCGTCCTGAAGGGCACGCCATGCAAGGGAAATAGAAGGAGGCGAGTGGCACCCTTGGAGAACCTAGTGCGTCCTGAAGCGCACGTCGTGTTGTTAAATAATAAGTCAATAAACATAGATGGACTTAAAATGAATATTGTGATAATAAATATTTAAAAATAAATTTCGTAACAAAATGTCGCCCAACCTCGAAAATTAAAATCTAGGTCTCAAGTAATACTTGTGGTAAAAAAATAAAAATAATAATAATCATCATTAAACATGTGGCGAAAAGGGGGTAAGAAAATTGATTAAATTATTAAAATCAAATTATTGAGAGATTTAAAATTTTAAAATGGAAATGATTGTTTTATTACACATGCTAATTAAAATTTATTAATTAAAAAGAAAAAGGGAAAAAAGATAATTTTCTACACTTACTAATTTGAGTTTAGATAAAAAGGGAAAGAGGGAAATTTAAAAGAATTAGGAAACTAAGGAAAAAAAGGGGGAAACATAATAAAAAAGGAAAACATATGGAAAAATCAGAATGACGAATTTAGCAAGGAATCTAGCCTTTAAGAACTTTCTAAATTGAACTCAACTAGTAAATTAGCAAGGGGGAAAGTCATTAAATTGTGTAAGGGAATATGGAGACACCTAGGAGCGATTCTAGGAATGCTTTTAGGTGGGTGAGGGAAATAGGAGTAATTAAATAATTAATGAAATTAATTTCTGGTGCAACGGAGGGGATGGGTGACACATGTATGGGGAGGATTTTTCTGAATTAAAATTATGAATAATAAACTAAATGGGAAATTGGGAAAGT
>JZKD02S1080668.1:154616-173750 GCA_000966675.3 Picea glauca | reverse complement strand
CGTGGAAGGCCTGCACTTGGTTGGTGATTTCTACAGCAGATAAAAGATAAGTATATCTGAATTATGTTTTAACACACTTGAGCATGACTGCTCTGTTTATGTAACATGTTTTCCGTTGTGTAAATGAATTTATGACAATGCTATGGAATGATTAATTATAGCAGTACCCATATATTTTACTCTGAGTTGTTAAGTGTGTTTAATTCTGGTTAAATGCATTTGTTCCTTTTAAATTCATGTAGTGAATGGTAATTTGAGAGGTTGGGTGAACCTGGGTAGTGAAGGGTACACTACAGTTGACTTAGCATTTTAACTGAGAACTTAAATTCCCCATAATCTTAATCTTGTTGCTTGACTTGATTCCCTTGGCATTCGATCCTTGAATGTTGTGACTATCCTGTTGGTTTTAGTTGATTTTTATGAATATTTTAAGCCTGGTATTCTTCATCATCCCTAGTTCGCCAGTCCACGCCTGAGCAGTCGTCCAGGAGCCGAATCGATGGTTGTCACTTCGGTGCATAGGGAACTATAGATTATAATTCCCTTTTTTTTGGTGCGTGGATGATGAGAGAAGGATGTTTTTGCCCAGTCGTCTGTCCCTGTTCTTTGATTCATGGCTGAATGATTGTCATTGCACCTTCTTATGATTGAGTAATTTTGATATTGCTGTCATTCCTCCCTGTGAACAACTTATTACTCTCTGCATTTTTACTCTGTATTTTACCATTTTATTATGGCAGTGATTTGCCTTTCTAATTGTCTATGATTTACACTTGCAAAGTCAGCTATTACCCCTTTTGTATTGACTGCGTTGGGAAAGTTTTGATTGTTTGACAATAAACTTATGCCTAGAATGACAACCAATATTTGACCTTGACTACCTACATTTTTACCCAGCAAATTTAATCAATGTAATTGTATGGAGTCTTAATTTCTCTTGTATAGATGTGATTTGTGTAGAGTCTTAATTTGTACAGAGATTTGATTTCCCATTTAATGTGTAATTCGCATCTCGAGTCTATGGGGAAGCGATCCTTTCGCCGTAGAATTTCAACCCCACCTTAATATTTTGATTGTGTTTGACACCACCTCGGCCTTTAGCATTGTTGTGTTTGGATATGGAATCATCCCTACTACTGAAACCGTCTTTGATAGGAGCCCACTTTCCTTTTTGTTTTGCCCATTTCGTTGCTCTAAAACATCGCTGCAAGTTCACCCATAGCACTGCGAATATCACTGAGAATCTACCTGCGAGTTTGCATGTGTAGAACTGCGTTTTTGTGGTAGTGAATCCCCACAAATGATTAGACAACATTGGGGGTTAGGTGACTTTTTTATGAGTTCGTTTTTGGATGATGTGAATTGTTTAGTTGTGGATTGTTTAGCTGCAATTTGTTACAACAAGCCCACACAACTACTTTCCAACGATTTTGTGATTTGTGCACCTACTTTCCTAACATTAATTAGACAATGAATTTCTTCTTAGCAAATGACAACGATTGCCAGTTGTTGATTCCCCGTAGTGTGATTTCCTTAAACGTCGATCTTACCCTTCCTAGAATGTGATATATTCACTTTTATGAATGCATGAACTGTTACAAATTATCTCTGCATTATTATAATTCCCAGCATGGGTTGGCAAACTGTCTGCGTTCTTTTAGTGGGATGTTTTAATTCCTTGCGTATGTATGCGATTTTGTGTATTGGATACGTTTTGTATGCATGCACAAGTGTCATGAATTCCATAATCTGACTGTGTGTTATCACAGATTGACAGCAAGACCTACTACATGGGTGTAATAAATAGCATTGGGGTCATGGATAAATACAAATTATGTAATGACGGTGATTCTATTGTGAAGTTAATAGCTTTAATTTGAGTAATAAATAAGTTAGACATTGAGGGGTTAGTCCCTATTAAAAAGACAACACAGTTTTAATTGTTTATCCGTTAACAACCATTTCATTAATTCCCGACAGCAAGAAGTCAACTCTAATTTATAACAACAATTAACATCAATTGTGCATTGAATAGCTTTGACATGACACTTATTCATGAACAGAAAGAAAGCATTAATTTCATTTAATAGCATCGAAGTGGCGATTAATTATAAACAACAAATAACATCAATTTGCATTGAATAGATTGACAACACATTTAATTATAACAGTAAGATAACATTAAAATGGAATTTAACTTTGCATTGAAATGGCACTCATTTATTGACAACAACCAATTATATAATTTAGATTTTATATATGATGGACAACATGATGTAATTAATATCGCTGATAGTGTTATAACCTGTGATTTATAAGGAGGTTGACTAATAGTGTTACATTAATAACGATATACATAATGATATAGTTAATATCGTTATGTACTATTAAATTGTTAAATTAGATTTGTGTTTATTGATTAATTAGGACTTGTCAATTTAGACAGCTTTGTCGATTAGATAATGAAGTCATGTAATATCACTTTAAATTAATGAGTAGTGCACTTACTTAATAGACACGTACTATGTTGACAAGTGTGTTGATTTGGTTGAGTTATGTTTTAGTTCACACTTGATAATGTTTATGTCTTTATTAACATTACAATAGTTTATGCTTCGTGCCTAGACTTCTGGCTTAACTTTTAGGGCTTCTTGTTTGTCATCAAGTCATTTAATGGATTGCACTTTTGTTGATTGATGTCTTCATGCATCTTGACAACTTGTTGCTTGGGGGAGTAGGCGTAGTCTTCCTGTCAGTTATTTCGGCCCTTAGCGCACCCGATTTATCTTGAGACCCTTTCCCAGATAGGTTATGTTGTGCCAAGGTTATTCTTGCACCTATTGCCTGGGAACGACATGATCCTTGATGAGGGGATCATGGCTTGCCCTATTGGATAGAGGCAAATGATAACTTGGTTGGAGTATGTGCTACCCATTTTGGGCGTTGTTCGTTGTAGTCATTTTTGGCTCATGGGTTGAACGCCTTCATGCGTTTGGTTGCGTGCCATCAAGGTTTTAAATTTAACTAGTTGTCAAAGCCATCATGTCAGGATGGGGATGTTGTCCCTTAGCTTGTAGGCGTGGTCATGTTGTGTCAGGTGGGTAGTCGTTTCTCTCTATTACTTTATGCATGTTTCTTCCAGTTTCTCTTGTGCTAGGTGTGGAGTCATAGTTGTATGTTTCCTGCTCTGTGGGTGTGTGTTCGTGGTCAGGTTGTGTGGTTCAACTGTTTTCGTTGTCGCCTTCTTGCCTAAAAACCAAAAAACATTTTGCACTTTCTTCTTCGCTTGTAGTCGTAACGATGGGGCTGTTACAATACTTCTGTTTTGATAACCAAGCTTACTATATTTATCATCTCTGTGTATTTAAATGCCCAAGATTTATTTTGTTTCTCCCAGATCCTTCATAACAAACGTCCTAACCAACTAAGCCAACATGTTGACCTCAAACATGCTTGTGCTTGCTACAAACATAACATTTACAACCAAGATAATAAATATACCATAAACACAATGGTTATACTCACTTCTTGTAAAATATGGCTCACCATGAAGGAATCAAAAATCCTGTACCATTTTCTTAGCATGCTTCAGGCCATACACTGATTGTTGATTTTCCAAACAAATCTTTTGTTGTGATTCTGAACTAACCGTTATGGTTGTTCCAAATACATCCCCTTATTCAAAAAACTCCATGTAATTTTTTTTTAACATCTAGCTATACTAACACAACTAGTGCTAACACAACATTAATAGAAAAAAGCTTTTAACAACTGCTGAGAAACTTTCATGGAAATCAATACCTTCCAAATACCCTTCTACTACTAGTGATGCGTAGAACCTTTCATATTTTACTATGTTTGATTTTATAAAATGATATTCATCAAACACTGCATCTTTGTCCATGATGATTATCTGGGTAGTAGGATCCCACAATATGCATCCCTCAACATCATCACCATATGAAAGATCTATTTGTTTGATCTAGTTCCTATTTAGAATGCTGATAAAAAACATAAGCATCACAACCGAATAATTTCACATTTGAGTAATTACCAGATGACCTATTCATACCTCTTCCAGAATCTTCCATTCTTTTGAAACCGATGGTGACTGAGTTACCAGATAGCACAACCCCTTATGTCCACAACTATTGCTGCAACTTCGAATTATTGAACATAACTATTCTATCCCAACTTCCTTGCAATACTTTCCAAGTTCCATGGATACGAACCTACCTTCATCATATATTCTCAAACACTTGATTGACCTGCCAACACATCAACATTTCTAGAGACCCACCTTTATAACCTGGACACACTGCTCCACCTCAAACTTTTCATTCGAACAACTTTGACCAAATCCAGCCAAACCAACCCAAGTGAACCTTTGCCGCTCACCTCCAGGGACTTTACACTGGAGTCTCAATGCTCCACCTTAACACAAACATTCCCTTGACCAGCTCCACCTTAACACAAAAATTCCCTTGACAAAATCCGACCATGCTGACCAAGTAATCCTTCACCGCTTTTCTCCAAGCCCATTTACAATGGAGTTCACCAAGCCTTTTATAGGCTTCATTACATGTAATCCATGGAAACAGTATAACGGGATACCCAAAAAACATGGACCCGAAAAACCATGTGCACTAGCCTAAAAAACAGATTTAACTCATTATCAAGTCAAGGTTAACCCAAAACACATTGCCCTCCCTCGCTCCCCGCACACATATTTAGTCTACCTAAATCTATGTCTAGACTTTTAATAGGTGACCTGATAAATCAGAGGTACGTATGCCTATTCAATTCTTACATACGTATAATTTTTACAACTCCAAGGTAAATAACTTTTTTTTTTCTTTCTGGGTGATCTTGTTGTTTGAGGAGATAGTGCATCTTCAGCTTCCATAGCTCAAAGTTAAATTCTTGCCACTGAATTTCTCCACCTCAAACTTAAAACTCTACACTTTCTCCATTAACACAAAAAACCACTCAAAACGTAGCTTATACTAGACTAAGCTGTTAAAAATGAAAGAATAAAATTATATTCAAAATTAAAACCTCAAATTACAAATTTTAATTAAAAGGTCTTAAAAAAAACAAATAAGTACTAAATAAACTTTTATTAAAAAACATCCTCTTCATTTAATACGACACACCCACCCTTTTAATATTTAACATAAAGAATACATCCTCCACTCGTTTAAATATAAAGGCCATCCTTTTTAATGGAACTCAATTAAAAAATTCATGACCTCTCTGGCAATGAATCTCTTCGAGCATGCCAGACACGGATCTCTCCGTGCATATTAAGTAGAAACTTGCGCTTGCAAGTCTCTCTCATTCATGCAATGGCCGGCTTCTTCTTGCATTCGCAACTCTGTCACACTTGCAGTGCATCAATTAGGTCTCACCAAAACAATGTCTTAAACAAGATAGCGTGCTCACCATCTTTCACAGAAATCGTAGTGCAGATCCCTTTCATTCAAGCAAAGGATTTTTCACCTTATGATCCGATACCACTGGTTAGGCAGTGGAAGAAAAAGATGGCGTAAACAGAGCAATAAACAAATAACCACAAGACACAACAAGAATCACACAATTGACATAGTGATTTATGTGAAAACCTAATACTGGAAAAAATCATAGGGCAATGATAATTGATATTCTTAATATTCAAGAAAGAATTACAATAGCCAATCACATGCATACAACCATCCTCTCCTCTCCTCGTGCTCACTACATTGCACTCTCACCTCTATGGGTATGATGTCTCTCAAATAAATAGTTAGACAAACTTATTATAATTAGATTCACCACTTACACAAACTGTTCACAAAAAAGTACATGCATGCAGATTTCTAATATAACTGATATACATGTACATGTCACTACATGAGAAATTAGTTGACATGTTTCCAAACACCATAAACTTCTATTTGATCGTTGGAAATTTAATTTAATTTTTAAAATCCTAAAGAGTAAGAGCTTATATGATCTTTTTATATCCTCTTCTCCAATAATATGTACATCAAAAAATATTGTCCCATATGAAAAACTTCAGTAAAATAGAAAAAAATTGCAGTCAAATAGGTAACCAATAGGTAACTAATTGAAAGTCAACTGGAAATCGAATACAAACAACATAACCTGCAACCGCAGGGATGTTAAGGACTATAGTGACTTAGAATGTATCCCCTTTTTGAAAAATCTCATCGCGATGACTAATTTATATTTCTTGATAATAAAAAACCCAGTAGGAGATCAAAAATCTCATCGGGGTGTCTAATTTATAATTCTTAATTTAGTAGGAGATCCTCGCTGCACTCTTTAAATTAATTAAGTCCTAAGAGTGCTTTGACATTCTGCTACACTTGTCTACACCAGCTAAGAAATTTTAAACTTTTAGGACATATAATTTAGCAATCCTCAAAGGGATTCTCATACAATAATCTTTGATTTACCAATACTCAAGAGGATTCTCATACAAAATGGAGAACTGTTCCAAACTAGAGGATTCTCATACAATAATCCCTGATTCACCAGGCTAGGGAAAATCACGTCCGTATCATTGAATGCCTTAGACAAACGAGAGCAATCCTCAATGGAAAAAAAATGTACTTTTGTTTTCCATCATAGTTATCTGGTCGTTGCTGTAAAAAGTATCTTGGAAATTATTCCAAACCACAGGATTATCATGTAATAATCCCTGACTCACCAGGTTGGGGAAAATCTTGTCCGTGTCATTGAATGCTTTAGAGAAACCAGAGAAATCCTTAATCGAAAAATTTATTCTTCCTTTTTTCATGATATTCATCTGATCATTTCTATAAAAAAGTATCTTGGACATTTTTCTGTTCCAACTTTTGATCAATGTTTATGCTATTTTTTTTGTTAAAAACTTCTATTCCTTTCTAGAAGTCTTTGGGGTATGGGTCTCTGTTTTCCTTTTCTGGTGGTTTGTTTTTAGTTCTTTCTTTTTATCTTTGCAATGTGTTTTTAACAGTTAAAAGTATTTGTTCATATAATTGTATATTATATGTTTATAAGGGAACTAATTTGTTAATATAATTGTATATTATATTTTAAAGTTTGCTGGGAAGAAACCAGTGTTAATTGTTAATATGGTTTAAAAATCTCTAACATGAATGAGAATAATTAAGTTATGTTATATTTTTATTATTATTATATGTTTGGAAGGATACCCACTTCTAACATAACTTAAGAGCATTCAATGTGAATGATAGAGTTATCTCATAAATCTTGTATTATTATTTATTTGGAGCTTAAGAGCATTCAATGTGAATGATAGAGTTATGTGATAAATCTTGTATTATTATTTATTTGGAGTTTAAGAGCATTCAATGTGAATGATAGAGTTATGCTATAAATCTTGTATTATTATTTATTTGGAGGTTTGTTGGGAAGGAAACTAAGTCTAATATAACTTGAACCATCTTATATGAGTAATTAAGAGCATTTAATGTGAATGATAGAGTTATGTGATAAATATTTTATTATTATTTATTAGAAGGTTTGTTGGGAAGGATACTAACTCTAATATAACTTAAACCATCTCTTTTGAATAATAAGACTAATGAGAGTATGTTAAATATTTTATTTATTTATTTTTTATTAGTATAATGGTATGCTATCTATTTGAAATTTTATTTTGTAAAATTATATATATATTTTTAAATAGAAATAAGGAAATAACTTTCATATGGTTTGTGTGAATGAAATAATCATTTTATTTGTTATTTGTTATTTGTTGTATAATATATTTTTTATATTTACTTATTGTTAAATATAATTGTATATTATATATTTTTTTCTTTTAAAAATAATATGTCACAACGGTGAGATTTGAATCTAGGTGGGAAAATAACAATTACACAACCTAACTATTTGAGTTACATCCACTTAATTGTATATTATATATTTAAAACTTTATTTCATATTAATATATTTTTAAAAAATTTCAATTAAACAAAGAAATTTAATACATCTTTTTTTTTTTAATTTTTCAATGGAACAAAGAAATTAATTTTAATACACTTTAAAAGCATAATATAAATAGTAATGTGATTTCATTTTTTTTGTAAATAAAAAGAAGATCCTTGAATTAGTAATAGTTGGTATCCATACATTGCCAAGTGTTGGCCACTTGTTCTACCACAAAAGGGAAACCAGAATAGGGGGCCCTTAGAGACTCAAAGTTTGAAAGTTTGACACATCATCGTATGAACTAAAACTGTTTGAACAAAACTGACTAAAACAAATTATGGACAGTATGAACAAAATTACATGGATAGTATGCATGAAAAAAACTGTATGGACATTATGTGGGTGGCCTCTATGACCATCTAGTCTGCTACTAGAATAAACCAAAAGTTTAAGCCTGTAACTAGATCGAATAAAGAACAAAAACATGGAAGATTTACACCATTGGCGAGCTTGGATGACCATGGATGTTATAGACAGGGGTGTACCATTGGGTACACATTGGAAATCGAGTTCACGCAGGACCGTCTGCTAGTGCATCGAACAAAATGTCCAGTGTTTGGCCGAGGATGCATTGTGAGTGCATCTGATCATCTTGTTTTTGACTAATTTCAAAGATAACTTAGAGGTGCTCCTCCATGAGGCAATTTTCTCAAATCTAAGGCTGAGCCTCTTCCTTGTCCTTGCCGACGACCACCATGTTCTCTTCCACCTGCCAAATCGATGGGATTTCCTCCTCCACCATGCAGCTGCAATCATTATAATACGGGTCCTCAGGGTTGAGTTTTGGGGGGAGGCAGAAGACTAGTGACTAGAGTAATGCACGAGCACGGAGGTGGCACTTCCTCCTTAGCTGAAATATTTCCATGGAGGGAGTGTGGGGAGGACAGAGGTGTCGTTGATGGCCCCTGGCTATTATGCCTTGGGCCAAAGAAACAGACAATGACAAACAATTGGGAGGGGGAAAGTTTTTCATGCATGGAGAGGGAGCTATAGTACATCACACCTCTCTTAGACTTCCCCCTTTCTTTGGGCATGATGGAAAAAATGCAGAGGACCGGGGAAGAGGGTGGAGAGATGGTTAGGAAATTCTTAGGATAGCTCGAAAGAACTGAGATCAGAGAGGCACAGGTGAAAATGCAGAGAAGAATCTTGTGAAGGTTGAGGGAATGGTGAAAGTTCGCCAAAGAGAGCAAAGGAGCAGTGAATCCAACACACTTGCAAAGGGAGACAAAGAAAAGGAGCGAGGAGATGGGAGGGTAAGGTGAAAGTTCTCCCTCAAAAAAAGAACAGGGGGAGATAGTGGAAAAACGATTAGAGGATCTGAGGATCATGTGTTGATTAATTGGGTTGGTTGTCATTGATGTCAACCCTTGAAGAAAGTCTGACAACAAATTCCAGTAGCACAAAGGTTTGAGTAATAGACCCAAGTTTGTTTGATGGATAATGGTATGATTTTTGATATATTTGTAGGTAAAACTATTCTATATGGATATCACATGTCATGCCATTTCCAGTGGTATGTGGAACGTCACATAACTCCTCACGGTTAGAGAGTTATGGCCATGTGAAGTTCGAGAAACCTCATGAGTCATCTAGAAGCCCCAAAAGGTCAAAGTAGTTAAAGTGTTTGCAAAAGAAATTATTTAAATAATAAATTTAATGGAGAACTCCCTAAAATAAGGAAAGTGGGATGCTACATGAAAGTATAAATAAGAGGCAAGACTCTCTCATTTAATCACACTTGAACCTATTGAATATCATTGAATATCTATTTTGTGAAAGGTTATTTGGGCAGGTATTATTGATAGAGAAAAGTGAGACAGGTAAAGTAAGGTAGGAAAAGTGCAGTAGAAAAAGTTCGGTAGGAAAACTACGGCATAAAAAGTGTGGCAGTAAAACTGTGGAAAATAAATGCGATAGAAAAAATACGGCAGAAAAATTGTGACAGAAAAATCACAGAAAAAAGTTTGTGGAAGAAAAAGTGTGGCAAATAAATCGTGGCAGAAAAAGTGCAATAGAAAAATCACGGCAGAAAAAACGTGGCAGAAAAAGTGCAGCAGAAAAATCGCGGAAATAACATGGTTGGGGTCTATTTATGAGAGATATGGAACATCTTGTTTGAGGTATGTTTTGTGAGCTAGGGTTTATCTATTGAGACGGTATTAGATGTTCAATATTGTTGTATATATCAGATTTGTTGAGGGATACATTTGGTATTTTGTTGTTGGTATTTGGCATTTGGGTATTGGTATTTTGGTTTTGATGTGTTGTTGAAGTTGTTGGTTTATCTTGAGGATACATAAAAGTGAGGTTGTGGCACATGGTTTGATGTAAGGGTTTATGGTATTTGTTTTATGGATAGAGTGATGAATTGATAGATAACTTTTGATGGTTATATTGGTGTATTTCTTTGTTATATGATTAAGGTACATGTTGGGTACATGGTTGAGACAAGTAGTTGATGAGTTGGCACATACATGAGGTGTATAGTTGATGATTTGGCACATACATGAGGTGTATAGTTGATGATGTAGGTACATATTGATCAGTCAAGGTTGATACATGGTACATGATGGCTTAGGTTATTGGTACAGGTTGTTTTGTGTAGGTTGATTGGTGCAGGTTGACAGTGACAGGATGATAGTGGCAGTGGTTGATTCAATGACAACGACAGGTTGTCTACATTTGGCATTTATATTTCAAGGCGATTGGGCAGGGAAATGATAGGTGGTTGTAGCCACCTTCCGGCTATAGCCGGAGAACTTAGGGGGTTGTAGCCTCCTTCTGGTTGTAGCTAGAGAATTGGGGAGTTGGAGCTTCCCTCAGGTTGTATCCTGAGAAACTAGGGGGTTAGATCCTTCTTCCAATTGCAGCTGAAAAACAAATGAAGTTGGTGCTTCCAATGAATGTAATTCTTCAATAAATATAATAAAAAACATTATGTGGTTTTCTCCCACTTTCGGTTTCCGTGTAAAAACAATGGTGTACTGTGTATGTGTATGATATTGTGTATATGTATGATTGCTCATTTGTTCATCGTTTATTTTCTCTGCAATTATTGGATGATAATGCTACAATGATATAAAACTTGTATTATATGGTTAAAAAGGATTAAATTTCTCTATTACTGATTAACCCCCCCTTTCAGTAATTCAACAATTGGAATCAGATCCGGTTCCTTCAGGAAACATTTTAACCACTTGAAGGAGATCATGGATTATTCTGAGAATGGAGTATCAATGTTTAATGGTCGGAATGGTTTTAAGTATGAGATGTGGAGCAGAATGATAGAAGTATTTTTACAGGAACAAGAACATTATATTTGGCTATCAGTTGTTACAGGATATGATAGTTCAAAAAGGGAAAATACTTCAGCCAAGAAGGAATTGAAGAAGAATAGCAAAATAGAAATGGATTTCATCTGGGAAGGATTACCTAATCCGGTAAGATAAAAGGTTGGTAAGTGTTCATCATCCAAATAAGTTTGGGATAAGTTACATGACATATATTCTTCACCCATCACAGATTCAAAAAATGCCAAAGAAGATGGAGATACAGATCAAGAAGAATTATGTTCACCATGTAAAACAAATTCAGAAGATGAAGAGTACATAATCACCAGAGAATTGAATGGTGATTTAGATGAAATAAGAGAAGAAAACAAGTCACTCAAGAAAGAATTGATGAAACAAAAGGAAAGTGTTCATATTTTTGAAGAATCCCAAAAGGTCATCGAGAACTTAAGAACTCATCTAGAAGAAGCCAGAAAGATCAAAGAAAATATTGAATATCAAAAACAGTATCTGGAAACCAACATAGAATCACAGAAAGAAGAAGTAGAAATGAGAGAGAATATATTGACATATCATCTTAAGGAAATAACTAGCGATCTAAACCAGCTTGAGGAAAAGTTTGGTCAATAAGAGAAAGGACTTGAAGAAGAAATAATCACATTAAAAATTCAGCTTGAAGAAGCGAAAATAACTGAAGAAGTCATGAAGTCTCAGATAATGAAGAAAGAAGAATAGGTTGAGAATCTTAAAGAAGAAGTTTTCACATTGAGAATTAAAATCGTCAAGCTCAACATGAACATTGAAGAGGCAAAAACATCCACATCAGTTATAGAGAATGAAGAGAAGAACTCTAGGTTGCTAGAAAAGAAGAATGAAAAAAATAGAAAGAGCTATGCAGAAGTACTCAAAGGAAGGAATTATGGTCAACTAGGATATAAGAAAACTATTGAAGATCCATCTTCAAGAAGACCATCCATGTTGAAGACACAAATAAGCTTCAATCATGATCATGATCAGTCAAGGAAAAAATTCAGAAGGACTACACCACAAAGAAGATCATTCACTCCCAGGCATGCAAATTTATTTTATGGTCATTATTTTTATTGTACTAAATTTGGACATAAGGTTGCAAATTGCAGGGATTATAAAAGAAATGTTCAAGCAATAAATGCCTATGTGGCCCCACGTAACATTGAATGTTACAAATGTCATAACTATGGACACATAGCTAGTGATTGTAGAAGCATGATCGATACTTCAATGAAAGAGAACATTGATATCAAATGTAAGAAAGTGTGGATAAGAAAACACGAAGAACATGTGAACAAAGACTAGGTCCCAGAGATTGCAAGATTGGAAATAAAACAAGATGAAAATTCTATAGGGAAAAATAAAGATGTCAGATACATAAATGTTTGGAAAATAACTGAAAGAAAAGAAGGACATGTAAATAAGGAACAAGTTCAAGAGATTGGACTTGCAGGCATTGTAGTGAAAGATGAATCGACAGACAAAAAGAAAGAAGTCAAAGCTCAGAGATATGATGAATCTACCAATGAATATGATGATGAATACACATCAGAGTAGGAATTGTTCTGAGCCATCTGGATTAGAGACTCCCAAGTAATGTGAATATTAGATAGGGGGAGTCTATGCGATAGCTATGAAAGACCAAAAAACCATCATTCGAGTAACTTTCAGAGTTTGAGAAGATAGATCCAGAGAAGTCAGTTAGCAGAAGTAGAATTTGATGGATTAATCAAGACTTCATGATAGTATAGTGATAAATAGGTCAGTATTATGGACATTTGCGCAAGTAGAGCCTTGGACAATGTGGACGAGAGAATGGATTCATAGATTGGTTCAAAGAGTGGTTCAGATACAAAGGAACATTATCATAACGGATGATAATTACACAAGAAATGGCTCGAACAATACTAATGGATTCCTAATTGACAGATATTTTTTCGAAACATGCAGTGCATACAACGATTCACATTCAAAACAAATCAATTCTCATAAACAACACTGAAAAAACTCCCTATGAGCTATGGAAAGGAATACCAACAAATGTGAAGCACTTAAGAGTATTTTGAAGCAAATTCTACATCAAAAGAGAAGATGGAAGAATGAGAAAGTTTGACTCTTGTGTGGACAAAAGAGTACTTGTTGGTTACTCAAGTACGAGGAAAGCAAACAAGTGTTACAATTTGAGGTTGAACAAAGTTGTGGAAAGAATCAATGTAACAATTGATGAAATAGGTGGACGCAAATTAAAGGAAGAAGAAAATGAATGAATGGAACAACTTTACGAAGAAGAAGAAGAAGATGAAGAATAAGTAGAAGGGGAAGATGAAGAGGATCAGATAGAAGTAGAAGAGAAAGTTTAGAAAGTGCCTCCAAATACACCTAGAAAACGAGTACAGAAGAATCATCCTTCATATCAGATTATCAAAAACAAAGATGTAGGAGTTGAGACTAGAAGAAAAATCCATTCATCAGAACAAACACACCTAACACTCTCATCTACGATTGAACCAAAAAGTTTTGAAGAAGCCAACAAGGATGAATTTTGAAATAAGTCCATGGATGAAGAATTGGATCAAATATAGAAGAATGACACTTGGGAATTGGTTCCGAGACCAAAGAATAAGAATGTGGTGTTCACAAAGTGGGTATTCAGAAGTAAATTGAATGAAGATGGATAGGTTACAAGGAACAAAGATAGATTAGTATGTAAATGATACACACGGGTTGAAGGAATCGACTTTGAAGATACATTTTCTCCAGTTTCCAGAATGGAAGCAATCTGATTGCTCCTAGCTTATGCATTCTCCAAGAATATTAAAGTGTATCATATGGACATGAAATCAACTTTTATGAACGAGGAACTTGAAGAAGAAGTCTACATCGAATAACCAGAAGAATTTCAGTTTTCAAAGAGCGTATATTATGTGTGTAAATTGAAGAATGCCTTGTATGGTCTAAAAAAGGCTCCTAGAGCATGGTATTCTAGACTAGATAAATAAATACAACATGCAGGGTTTAGAAAAGGAAGTGCAGACAACAACCTCTACATTAAGAAATTTGCAAAGGATATGTAGAATGAATTTGAAATGTGATTACTTGGAGAACTATCATTCTTTATGGGTCTTCAGATACATCAAAGCAAACAAGGAATTTTTATTTCTCAAACAAAGTATATCAGAGAAATGTTAAAGAGGTTCAGAATGGAAGATTGCAAACCAGTTACCACTCCTATGCAAACCAATTGCAAGTTGAGAAAAGATGATGATTCAAAGTCTACAAACCAGAGGCAATACAGGTCAATGATTGGTAGCTTACTATATGTGACAACATCCAGACCAGATGTAATGCAGGCAGTTGGACAAGTGGTACGATTTCAAGTAGCACCAACGGAATCACATGTATTAGCAGTGAAGAGGATTTTCAGATATCTCAAAGGAACACAAGAGTTTGGATTATGGTATCCAAAATGAAAGGATCTATCACTTATTGCCTACACAGATGCATATTGGGAAGGTTGCATTGATGACCAATGAAACACTAGTGGAACAATGTTCTACTCGGGTGAGTGTTTAGTATCATGGTTAAGCAAGAAACAATCATCAATATCCTTATCTACATCCGAGGTAGAGTATATTGTAGCAACAAAATGTTGTACACAGGTTATATGGATGAAAAAAATTCTGACAGATATACAGGTTGAGTATTATAAATCCATTCCAATATATTGTGATAATATAAGCGCCATTAGTATCTCAAAGAACCCGGTGATGCACTCCAAGACGAAGCACATTCCAATAAAGTATCACTTTCTATGAGAAAGGGTTGTAGAGAAGAACACCAGAGTTGAATATGTGGGCACAAAAGAACAAGTGACAGACATCTTTACAAAACCGCTTCCATGGGAATCCTTTGAGTATCTTTGCTAGAGAATCAGAGTAATTTCTACTGCAAAATGAATGCTCTTGAATGCTTATTTTATATGTCTTATATTTACACGAGGAAGCACCATAAAGAGTACATTTCAGGTCGGGAGATTAGTTTCAGGAAGAGTTCAGTCAGGGGGAGTATCCCCAAGGACAATTTAGTTAGGGGGAGAAACCTCGGATGGAAAGATACCTTTTTCATTGATGACAAAGGATGATAGATTTATCAAATGAAGAACACAGAGGCATGGTTCCAGGGGGAGCATGAGTGATATGAATTCAATAATGCATGACATTACTTCAGTATTGCATCAAAGTGTTTCCATAAATTCCAAAGGGCGATATTGTTGATTAATTTGGTTGGTTGTCATTGATGTCAACCCTTGAAGAAAGTTCGATAGAGAATTACGGTAGCACAAAATTTTGGGTAATGGACCCAAGTTTGTTTAATGGATAATGGTATGAGTTTTGATATATTTGTAGGTAAGACTATTCTAGATAGATAGTACATGTAATTCCATTTTCGGTGGTATGTGGCACATCACATAACTCCTCATGGTTAGAGAGTTATGGCCATGTGAAGTTGGATAACCCTCATGAGTCATCTAGAAGCCCCAAAAGGTCAAAGTAGTCAAAGTGTTTAAAATTTGTTTTATTTAAATAATAAAGTTAATGGAGAACACCCTAAAATAAGGAAAGTGGGATGCTACATGAAAGTATAAATAAGAGGCAAGGCTCTCTCATTTAATCACACTTGAACCTATTAAATATCTATTTTGTGAAAGGTTACTTGGACAGGTATTATTGATAGAGAAAAATGTGGTAGGAATAGTGCGTCAGAAAAAGTGCGGTAGGAAAAGTGCGGTAGAAAAAGTGTGGAAAAAAAATCGTAGTAGAAAAAGTGCGACAGTAAAATCATGGCAGAAAAAGTGCGAAAGGAAAAGTGTGGCTGAAAAATCATGGCAGAAAAATCGTGGCAACAACATTGTTGGAGTATATTTATGAGAGATATAGCACATCTTGTTTGAGGTATGTTTTTTGGGCTAGGGTTTATCTCTTGACATGGTATTGGATGTTCAGTATTGTTGCATATATCATAGTTGTTTAGGGATATAGTTGGTATTTTTTTGTTGGTATTTGACATATGGGTATTGGTCTTTTGGTTGTGATGTATTGTTGAAGCTGTTGGTTTAGCTTGAGGCTACATAATAGTGAGGTTGTGGCACATGGTTTGATGTAAGGGTTTATGCTATTTGGTTTATGGATAGAGTGATGAATTATTAGATAACTTTTGATGGTTATATAAGTGTATGTCTTTGGTATATGGTTGAGGTACATGTTGGGTACATGGTTGAGACAAGTAGTTGATGAGCTGACACATACATGATGTGTATAGTTGATGAGTTGGAATATACATGAGGTGTATATTTGATGATGTTGGTACATCTTGATGAGTCAAGGTTGATGCATGGTACATGTTGGTTTAGTTTATTGGTACAGGTTGTTTGGTGCAGGTTGATTGGTACAGGTTGACACTGGCAGTGGTTGATTCAGTGACAGTGACAGGTTGTATACATTTGGAATTTATATTTCAAGGCAGTTGGACGAGGCAAGGATAGGTGGTTGTAGCCACCTTTCATTTGTAGCCAGAGAACTTTGGCGGTTGTAGCCTCCTTCTGGTTGTAGCCAGATAATTGGGGATTTGGAGCTTCCCTTAGTTTGTAGCCTGAGAAATTGGGGGGTTGGAGCCTCCTTCTAGTTGCAGTTAGAAAAAAAAAAGTTGGTGCTTCCAATGAATGTAATTCTTCATGACATATAAGAAAAAGCATTATGTGGTTTTCTCCCACTTTGGGTTTCCACGTAAACACACTATTGTATTGTGCATATGTATGATTTATCATTTGTTCATTGTTTATTTTCTCTGCAATTATTGGAAGATAATGCTACACTGATATAACACTTGCATTATATGGTTAAAAACTATTAAATTTCTCTATTATTGATTCATGCCCCCACTCAGTAATCCAACAGCATGAGCAAGAGTGGAGGGATAAAAGGTGAGTGAACCAGGTAATTTTCCTTCTTATTACTCCATGAATTGACAGGAGGTCTAGCCATTAGTGCCAAATTGACATCCTCCCTAGTCCTGGTATGCCTGGTCTAGCTTGCGTGAGCGGCCATTAACCCTTCTTGGTTTTCCAGGCGCGTTACCATTACTGTTCGCGTGGTGTGAGCCATGTGGTGGTTATGAGCTGTGGGTTGGCGGTTGGGGTTAATAACTCCCCTGGATGCTCCATTCCATGTGTTTGTTGATGCTGGCTAGGTGGCACCCCATCTGGGGGATTGTGATTTCATTTGTTATATGTACATTTTTTTCTTATATGCTTTATTTTTTTTTTTTTAAGTAAAAACAGATCCTATTATATTAATACTTCAAAATTGCACCATGACATGGAGGTGCCAGCTGTCCCACCTGTGAAGGAAACTGAGACAGCTGGCCATTCCGAATTAGCATGCAAATTCAAAACATTGTTTTGCCACCCTGCCCGGAGAAAACTAGGGTGCATGGCCAGTTTCAACAGTAGTTTAATAATGCCTATGCTATCACTACCATGGCTATGAGCTAGAAGAGCTACAACTCTGATAAACATCAAAAAAGAGAAAGATTTTTTAGCAATATTGAATAGGAGAACCTTTTAACCGGTGTCCTCACGGTCGTCCTTCTCCTTTTCGCATCTAACAGGAATGGCATAGAGCTAAGCGCAGGTGGGGCATTAACATCGTGGGGTGGCGCTGGAGTAGGCGGCGTACAACATGTCCAGGCATTGGTTAATGCAGACAACTCTAAAGATTTGGTTGTCCACCATGCTGCGAACCTCAAAAATCAGGTTCAGGTGCTCTGGGTGAAGAAGTGGTGGCGGGGGTGGAAACTTTTTCTCATCGTCCTCCTCCTGGTGTGCTTGCTGCGTTTTCTACGACTTCAATTCCTCGTTGCCTTCCGGTAGCTCTTCCTCTACCAGACAGGTGGCGAATTCCTCAATGGGAGCGTCGCTGGGACCGTGTTCTTCTCACGGGTGGGGAGGCAGTGCGTCTACTCCAAAACACGGAGGGGGTTTCCAATTGTCCGGAACTGTGAACATGCAACTTTCAAAGAAATCGTGGGGGAGTTTCGCCGAAGGAATTTCCTCAACATACATTCTGGGGGGCGAGTCTTCTTCTTTGGACTCCCTAGATCTCTTTCACTTGGCTAGAACCAGAGCTCGCTCGAACTTCTTATGCCTTTTATGTCGTGAGTCAGCCACGTACCACCCTACGCCTCTGCGGGGTCTGCCTCTTGCTCGTGGCATGGAGAGAACGAGGACGAGAGCCAGAACTTCCCCTACACTGTTGTTCTCGCTCGGCTCTGTAATCTTCCAATGCATCCCCAAGCCACCGAGAAGGCTGATAAGGGAGAAAATGGTGGTTGTAGCCATTAAGGTCGCGGGCTTAATGCTCTGGCTGACCGGTTTGCTCGCGTGAGTGAGGCCTCATCAAAAGGTGGAGGTTGACTGAATTGATGCCCCTCATAACTAGCGGGGATATGAGGGCGGTTGACCACCATTAATGGCCCCTCCTGGCGCTGCTACACATGCCCACCCTGCTCCGTGCGGCATCCCATCCGGGGTTCTTATATGCTTTATTATTATAATAACAATAATATATTTTTAAGGTCACTGCCAATCCAAACACCAAATTGGTGTATGAGACCCCCTCCACCCAACGATTTGACTGATAAAGTCTACCGAGGTATACATACCCTACCCCCTCTAGATTTGACTTAACCATTAGACCCACTCATACTGTATATATTGCATATTTGAAATTTTGTTTTAAATTAATATTTT
>JZKD02S1080668.1:96671-123535 GCA_000966675.3 Picea glauca | reverse complement strand
GTAAAAGGAGGTTTCCCCATAGAAGAGGCTTATTATCTGATATTATCTCTTTTTCAAGGCGTTGAGTACTTTTCTTGAGGTTTTTCTATGCTATATTGATGTTTGGTTCTTAACAAGTTTTTTTCATGTCCTGAACTTCCAGAGCCATTTTGAGGCCCTAAACAACATTTTTTTGGCATCAAACCTCCGAAGAATAAGAGTCCATTCTAGACTTGATATTCGCTGTCAGCAGTGTAGTCCTCAGATATATCTTTCTAATGATGTATCATGTTCGTCAAACAGGGATAGTATGCCAAAGTTACGAACCTGGGAAATTGATGTGCCAATTTACCCCGACGGGGCCCATATTTTTGTGTTTCATCTCCTAGGGTTAGTTTTTGGATGTTTAGGGTTTCCATTATTTCTCAATAATATATAGGCCTTCGAGCCTCATTGTAACACAGAGTTCATAGGCCTATAGCCACCACACATCTTCTCATAGATAAGCTACTAGCACCCTAACTAGTTTATTTCCATTTTGTCTGTAAACAAGTTTCAGTTCTTTGATATTAATGAAATGAAGTGTTATTTCGGCTGCAATTTTGTATTCATGGTTATTTGTGTATTATATTGTGATCTTGCATAAATTTGGATCATTGGTATCAGAGAGGTCTACTCTTTCTCGATCCTTCTTTGCATGTCCCCAACAAGGTCGATGTATAAGGAGTTAGGGCTCAATCTAGTTGAACATTTGCAAGATCAGCCTCGCAAACCTCGATGGCCATCCATGCTGGACGAAAATAAAGACAAGGGAGCAAGAGATCCCATCAAAATATTTCTCGAGGATGCCCTTGAAAAAAAAAGGAACATGATGATGGATAACTTCACCCAGATCCTTCAACAATTGGCCACTGGTGGCGCATCTGCATCCAGTAGGCACTTTGGAGGCACAACCCCTTTTAAGGTACTAGTTAACTTTGACATTCCCATATTTGATGGCCAAATAGATGCAGACATCATAGATAGATGGTTGAATCTATTAGAAGGATATTCCTCGTTTCATGACTTTTCTGACCGGAAAAAGATTATTTTTCAATGCTCAAATCCACCCCCCATGTCAAGGACTGGTGGGAAACCTAGTATGAGAAAAAGGATGAGGAGGAACCCTCTCTATTCTCAGTCGTACCCACTTGGAATTATTTCCGAGATGCCATCTAGGAACAATATTATCCTATGGGGAGCTATGAGGGCAAGTACATACAATGGACTACGCTACGGAAGAAAAGGGATCAAGATGTGCATGAGATGACAAATATGTTCCATACCCTGTGCACAAAGTTGGGTATCAAATATTCAGAGAAAAAATTGGTGTTGAAGTACCGCAGTTGTCTGCACATATACATTCAGGAGGAAATGGAGTTCCTCGACATATCCTCGCTTGGTACGGCATACCATTATGCTTCCAATATTGAACAGAAATTAAAACAGAAGAAGTGAGACTTTGGATCTGTGAATCAAAAGAAAGCGAAAGGTGCCCCCAAACCACAGAGCAAAGGACAAAGCCAAGGGATGGTGGATCAAGACAACCTACCAAAGCCGCAAGAAAATAAAAATACCGCGAAGCCAAAAAATGACACGGGAAAGTGGTGTGAGTTCCATAAGAGCTCCACTCACAACACAAGTGAGTGTCGGGCCAAACAGTCACTGGTGGCCGAGATGAGGGCTTCTGAATCAGATGCATTCTCTAACATTGAATTAGAACAAAATAAGGGGAATGAAAGAGGGAAGAAGATTATCGATGTGGATCCCAATGCCACCGTTTCCACCATGAAGATCCAAAACGGAAGAACTAGAAGATCCATAGGAGTAGGAGCGTCTCTTCCACTCCCAGATGTGGGTAAAGGGTTTCTCACTACAGTTCATTGTTGACAGTGGGAGCCAAAAGAACCTCATTTTAGTAGAGGTTGTGAAGCGGTTGAGCTTTCTGACCACAACACACCCACAACCATAGACCATAGAGTGGCTTCACCAAGGACGAGATCTCCATGTCAGATAGCAGTGTTGCCTTTTCTATAGCATCAAGCCCTTCACTGATGAGGTATTATGTGACATTTCTCCTCTTGATGTTTGTGATGTATTATTACGCCAACCATACTTGTGTAAGCGACATGTTGTGTATGAGTCTCATCTTTGTGTTTTTATTGTTACCTTGGGAAATAAGTTGTACAATATATCGTAGGTACCACCGCTTATCGCTATCTCTTTGATTTATGAAAAACAATGTTGTAAGCTCATTTCCAAAATTGGGAAATTTGTTTTCCTGATGATCCTCCCTCAGGGAAAGAAGAAGACTGTGGCCACGACAGCTAGATAGGGCTCCTCCACATGAAAACAACAAATGGACAAGGTCATGGAGAAATATAGGGACATCTTCACCTTGCCCACGGGGGTGCCTTTGCACTGTCAGGTAAAACACCCCATCGATCTGACCCCAGGTGCGTTGCTTCCCAATGGACTGATATATCGATGCTCTATTATGGAGAACGATGAAATCAAGAGGTATATCCACAAGCTTCTACAGAAATACCACATCCAACCAAGTTCATCATTGTGTGGGATCCTGTTCGTGTTGGTGCAGAAGAAGGATGGGACTTGAAGACTCTGTATTGACTATCAGGCGCTGGACAAGATCACTATCTGGAATAGGTACCCAATCCCACGGATTGATGACCTTCTGGATCAACTCAAAGGGGAAAAATGTTTCATCAATATTGACTTGAAGTTTGGGTATCACCAGGTACCAATTGAATCATTTGATGTGTAGAAGATTGCTTTCAAAACCAAGGAGGGACTTTTCGAATGGTTGGTCATGACTTTCAGGTTGACAAATGCTCCTACAACCTTCATGAGGTTGATGGATGACATATTGTGGCCATTCACCAACTCATTTGTAGTTGTGTACTTGGATGACATCCTGATGTTTAGACAGACTTGAGAAGAGCACCTCCACCACATTTGACAGGTCCTCCAAACACTGCGGAAACACAAGTTGTGTGCCAATTTGGAGAAGCTCAATTTTGGCATGACCCAGGTTCAGTATCTGGGATAAATTATTGATGAGCATGGGTTGAATGTGGATCCAACCAAGATCCAAGTCATCCGGGATTGTCCAGCCCCGAACACTCTAACAGAGCTTCACATCTTTCTGGGTCTTGCTAATTTCTACCGCAGGTTCACATTGGGATTCTCTCATGTCACTTAGCCCTTGAGTCAATTCACCAAGGGAGGAGCGAAAGAAAAATTATTTTCATCGGAATATCAATAGAAGGTGTTCGTAGAATTGAAACATCACCTCTACTTTGCCCCAGTTTTCACATTACCAGACTTGCAACAACCATTTGAGATTGAGACAGATGCCTTTGACTATGCTATTGGGGAAGTTCTTACTCAACAGAGGCATCCAGTGGCATATCACAGTGAGACACTGTCCAACAGAGTCCAAAAGTATCCCATTTATGACAAAGAAATGTATTCCATTGTGTCGGCTTACCGACAATGGAAGAATTACATTTTGGGGAAGGAAATGATCATCCACACAGACCACCGACCCCTACAGTTCATATAGACACAAAGGAATTTGTAGAATGATTACCATCAGAAGTGGTCTACATGTCTGCAATAATTTCATTTGAACATCAAGTACAAGAAGGGAAGCACCAATAATGTTGTAGACTTCCTCAATCGGCCATCGATCGTGGAGATAACCATAGTGCTCAACTCTTGTGGGAACGAGACTTCTAATTGGTCGCTTCTCTACAAGAGCGATTCAGAATTTGGCCACACATACAGAACGCTCTTGGAGGGTAACCGAGTTCCAAATTTTCATCTCTGGGATGCACTACTATGTCACCTGGGCCACCTTTGTGTTCCTTCAAGTGAGCGTGCCAATATAATTTGGGAAGCACACTACAGTCGGTTTATTTGGCATTTCGGGGTCGAGAAACTAGTGGCAGTACTGTAAAAGTATTTCTATTGGCCAAACCTTCGACATAATGCCGAGAAGTACATCAGATCCTACACTGCCTGTGTCATTTCCAAACTGACCATCAAGAAACAAGGCCTATATACTTTGTTTCCTACCCCTACTCGACCTTTAGAATCCATATCCATGTATTACATGTCAGGCCTTCCTTCTACTAAGAATAGAGATGACTATGTGTTCGTGGTCGTCGACAGATTCTCGAAGATGGCCATTATGGTGGTCTACAAGAAGAATATCACAGTAGAAGCCACTGCAAAACTCTTATTTGAATGAGTGTGGGTACAATTTGGGATCCCAAATTCTATCATCTCAGATCATGAAAGTAGGTTCCTCAGTACATTTTGGTCCAGCCTCTGGTTAATGTTGGACACCAAGCTCACCAAGTCCACAACTTTCCATCTCCAAACGGATCGCCAGACAAAGGTCGTCAACAGGATAATCGTACACATTTTGAACATGTACAACTCAAATCATCCATTCACATGGGATGAGAGCCTCCCCTATGTAGAACATAGCTATAACTGGGCCCTCCACATCTCAACTGACCACAACCCCTTTCAGGTGGGCTTGGGATTCCAGCTACTATGTCACATTAACGTAGCCATGCCCTTTGCAGCTACTCGGGCTGATTCGTCTCATGTCCAGTCTGAAGATTCCAAGGTGAACAGCTTCATTGAGCGCATTCAACACATTTTCCAATAGTTTCATGACATATTGGACATATCCAATGCTAATTATAAGAAGCGACGTGATCAACATCGACTGCAACACAACTTCCAGGTGGGTGACAAAGTGTGGCTACATTTGCAGAAGGAGTGCCTCGTTGGACCCCACTGCAAGCTTCTCCCACTCTGAAATGGGCCATACACCATCTCCAAGGTTGTAGGGGACAATGCCTTCAATCTCAATATTCCACCATTCCTTGGTCTGCACCCATTGTTTAATGTGGACCGCCTTCGGCCCTACTTTCCACCTCTACTCAACACATCCGACATGGTAGAAGAACTGACACCAATAGAGTTAAATCCAGACTACATGGAACAAGCCACAACTAATTGGATTATGGACACACAGATCAAGAACACCCGCCAACAGAGGATCCAGGTATATAGAGTTGTCAAAGCAAGACAACGCCTTCACCAGGGACCAAGTTCAACATAAGTTTCCTCATCTCATGGAGGAACTCAACACAATGGGGACCATTTCTTCCTAAGGGGGGAGGAATGATCTCGATGGATATTGGTGGCTACCCACCTATTCCATTTGGACCCCCACCATTGTTTCTTTCAGTTTTTCATTTTCCTTAATTGTAGCACAATTTACTACTTTTGGCAGTTTTTCGGGTCCTGAACTTTCGGAGCCGTTTTGAGGCCCTAAACGACGTTTTTTGGGAATCAAACCTCCGATGCATATTAGTCCATTCCAAAATCAATATTCATCATCAGTAGTTTATTCCTGAGATAGATCTTTCTAACTATGTATCATGTGCATCAAACGGAGATAGTATGCCAAAGTTACGACCCCGGGAAATTGATGTACCAATTTACCCCGACGGGGCCCATATTTTGGTGTTCGATCAACTAGGGTTAGGTTTTTGGATGTTTAGGGTTCCCATTGTTTCTCAATAATATATAGGCCTTCGAGACTCATTGTAACACAGAGTTCAAAGGCCTGTATCCGCCACATCCCTTCTCATAGATAAGCTATAAGAGCCCTAGATAGTTTATTTCCATTCTGTCTGTAAACAAGTTTCAGTTCTTTGATATTAATGAAATGAAGTGTTATTTCTGTTGCATCTTTGTATTCATGGTTATTTGCGTATTCTGTTGCGTTCCTGCATAAATTTGGATCAAGAAGCCTTAGAAACTGCAATGAATTAGAATCATCTTGAATAGGAGAAAATGACACATGGATGGCCCAAGTGCAGTCGCAATTAGTAACACTAACTATTCAGTTGCATAAAATACAAAAGGAAAAGAAAAATGTGAGGAATTATAGTGTACTACATGTAGAGAAAAAGGTCACCATAAGAATGAATTCCCAATGTTTCAGTAGTATTTGAATACAATAGCTCTGAATCCACTGGGGATATGGTGCGATATTTGCAAATCGACGAGTCACCACCCTCATAATTTCCCATTGATGTAGAAGTAATATAGTACCGTGAGAAATCTATTTTGTAACATTTGAAATTCTATCAGATCTGAAGAGAATGATTGTCGCACATTTGATTGGTTAAAGAGCACACTGCAAACACATACAGAGTCTAGGGAGAATAATCCAAAGGAGGATATTCATAGTATAATACTCCAAGAAACACATATTTCATTAAATTTGGAAAAGTTCTATTACATGGACTTCATGAACATTGAGTTTTTTGTAAATTTCCATATTAAATTAAGATGAGATAAACCAACTAGTGACCATGAATAGGTCAAACATGGGATTGCTAGGTACAATAGTATAAATGCAGGATAGGAGTGTGAAATAAACTCTTATAAGAAATCGATTTGAGCTAAATCATCTTAGTATGTTTAACATCCAAGTGATATATTATTGTTATGGACAACATACCCAACTCAATGTTTTAATTTGGTTCCTAATGACTCCATCCCCCTTGCCACAATCGAGGGGGTGGTGGGTGGGAATTGTTGATCAAATGACGATGTTGTGAGGATTTCTTAAGTGGAGGGAGGGTGCATCCCTTGCATTGTCTTAGTACAGGTCTAAATAGAAGTTACATTTTCATGCTTCTTATTTCCTTTAAGAAGCACTGGGGAGGAGGTGATCATTATAGTAGTGTTCAGTGGGGGAGGCAGTCTCAAAAAAACACATCTAAGCCTAAAGTATTCTCTCATGTATATTAAGGTTGATCTAGGTATTTGAAGAAGTTTGTAACTAGCACTATTGGTCTATCTCCACTCAAATCCATGAAGTACATAAAGTGGAAGTGCTTAAATGGGGATTCATCTTGGTCCATTATTTATGTATGACCCTTTCAGGTGGTCTTGGGATTCCAACCACTATGTCCCATTGACATAGCCATGCCCTTTGCAACTACTCAAGATGATCTGTCTCATGTCCAGTCTGAAGTTGCCAAGGCAAACAACTTCATTAAGCACATTCAACACATTCGACAATAGTTTCATGACATATTGGACAGATCCAATGCTAATTACAAGAAGGGGCATGATCAAAATTGGTTGCAACATAAATTATAGGTGGGCGACAAAGTGTGGCTACATGTGCAGAAGGAGGGCCTCGTTGGACCCCACTACAAGATTCTCCCACTCTGATATGGGCCATACACCATCACTAAGGTTGTAGGGGACAATTCTTTCAAGGTCAGTATTCATCCATTCCTTAGTCTACACCCATTGTTCAATGTGGACCGCCTTCGGCCCTACTTTCCACCTCTACTGGACACATCTAACATGGAAGAACAACTCACACCAACAGAGTTAAATCCAGACTACATGGAACAAACCACAACTGATCGGATTATGGAAACACAGATCAAGAACACCCGCTAGCAGAGGATCCATCTATATCGAGTTGTCAAAGCAGGCCAACTCCTACACCAGGGCAAGTGGTTCACCAGGGACCAAGTTCAACGGAAGTTTCCTCATCTCATGGAGGAACTCAATGCAATGGGGACCATTGCTTCCTAAGGGGGGAGGAATGATCTAGGTGGATATTGGTGGCCACCTTCCTATTGCACATGGACCCCCACCATTGTTTCTTTAATTTTTTCAGTTTCCTTAATTGTAGCACAATTTACTATTTTTGGCAGTTTTTCGGGTCCTGAACTTTCGTAGCCATTTTGAGGCCCTAAACAACGTTTTTTGGGCATCAAACCTCCAACAAAAATTAGTTCATTTCGGACTTAACATTCACTATTAGAAGTGTATTCCTCAGATAGATCTTTCTAACGATGTATCATCTGTGTCAAATGGAGATAGTATGCCAAAGTTACGACTCCGGGAAATTGATGTACCAATTTACCCCAATGGGGCCCATATTTTGGCTTTTCATCTCCTAGGGTTAGGTTTTTGGATGTTTAGAGTTTCCATTGTTTCTCAATAATAGATAGTCCTTCGAGCCTCATTGTAACATAGAGTTCAGAGGCTTGTATCCGCCACATCCCTTCTCAGAGATAAGCTCTAAGAGCCCTAGAGTGTTTATTTCCATTCTGTCTGTAAACAAGTTTTAGTTCTTTGATATTAATGAAATGAAGTGTTGTTTCCACTGCATCTTTATATTCATGGTTATTTGTGTAGTCTTTTGCGTTCCTGCATAAATTCGGATCAAGAAGCCTTAGAAACTGTAATGAAATTAGAATCATCCCTAGTAGGAGAAAATGATGCATGAATCGGTCAAGTGCAGTCACAATTAGCAACACTAAATATTCAGTTTCATAAACTACAAAAGGAAAAAAAAAATGTGAGGACTTTTGGTGTACCACATGTAGAGAAAAAGGTCACCATAAGAATGAATGTCCAATTTTTCAGTAGTATTTGAATACAAGAGCTCTGAATCCACTAGGGATATGTTGCGATATTTGCAAATCGATGGGTCACCACCCTCATAATTTCCCATTGATGTATAAGTACTAGAGTACCGCGAGAAATCTATTTTGTAAGTTTTGCAATTCTATCGGATATGAAGAGAATGATTGTGGCACATTTTATTTGATGAGAGAGCGCACTGCAGACACATACAGAGTCTAGGGAGAAGAATCCAAAGGAGGATATTTGTAGTATAATACTCCAAGAAACACATATTTCGTTAAATTTGGAAAAATTCTATTACATGGACTTCATCATGATTGAGTTTTTTGTAAATCACCATATTAAATTAAGATGAGATAAACAAGCTAGTGACCATGACTAGGTCAAACATGGGACTTCTAGGTACAATAGTATAAATGCACAATAGAAGTGTTAAATAAACTCTCATAAGAAATCGATTTGACCTAAACCATCTTAGAATTTGTAACATCCAAGTGATATATTATTGTTATGGACAACAAACCCAACTCAATGATTTAATTTGGTGCCTAATGACTCCATCCCCCTTTCCACAATTGAGGGGTTTGTCGGTGGGATTTGTTGATCAAATAAGGATGTTTTGAGGATTTCCTAAGTGGAGGGAGGGCGCATCCCTTGCATTGTCTTGGTACAGGTCGAAATAGAAGTTACACTTTCATGCTTCTTATTTCCGTTAAGAAGCACTGGGAGGAGGTGATCATTCTAGTAGTGTTCAGTGGGGGAGGAAGTCTCAAAAAAACACATCTAAGCCTAAAGTATTCTCTCATGTATATTAAGGTTGATATGAGTATTTGAAGAAGTTTGTAACTAGCACTATTGATCTATCTCCACTCAAATCCATGAACTACATCAAGTGGAAGTGCTTAAATGGGGATTCATTTTTGTCCAATATTCATGTATGAACCTTTCGGGTGGGCTTGGGATTCCATTCACTATGTCCCATTGACGTAACCATGCCCTTTGCAAATACTCAGTCTGATTCGTCTCATGTCCAGTCTAAAGTTTCCAAGGTGAACAGCTTCATTGAGCGCATTCAACACGTTCACCAATAGTTTCATGACATATTGGACATATTCAATTCTAATTACAAGAAGCGACATGATCAACATCGGGTGCAACTCAACTTCCAGGTGGGCGACAAACTGTGGCTACATTTGCAAAATGAGTGCCTCATTGGATCCCATTGCAAGCTTCTCCTGCTCTGATATGGGCCATACACCATCACCAAGGCTATAGGGGAAAATTCCTTCAAGCTCAATATTCCACCATTCCCTTGTTTGCACCCATTGTTCCATGTGGACCACCTTCGACCCTACTTTCCACCTCTACTCGACACATCTGACATGGAAGAATAACTCACACCAACAGAGTTATATCCAGACTTCAGGGAACAAGCCACAACTGATCGGATTATGGAAACACATATCAAGAACACCCACTAGCAAAGGATCTAGCTATATCGAGTTGTCAAAGTAGGCCAACTCCTACACTAGGGCAAGTGGCTTACGAGGGACCAATTTCAACAGAAGTTTCCTCATCTCTTGGAGGAACTCGATGCAATGCGGACCATTGCTTGCTAAGGGGGGAGGAATGATCTAGGTGGATATTTGGGGAAAACCGCCTATTCCACTTGGACCCCCACCATTGTTTCTTTCAGTTTTTTCAGTTTTCTTATTTGTAGCACAATTTATTATTTTTGGCAGTTTTTCGGGTCCTGAAGTTCCGGAGCCGTTTTGAGGCCCTAAACGACATTTTTTGGGCATCAAACCTCCGACAAACAAGAGCCCATTCCGTACTCAATATTCACTGTCAGCAGTGTATTCCTCAGATATATCTTTCTAACGATGTATCATCTACATCAAACGAAGATAATATGCCAAAGTTATGACCCCGAGAAATTGATGTACCAATTTACCTCGATGGGGCCCATATTTTGGCGTTTCATCTCCAAGGGTTAGGTTTTTGGATGTTTAGGGATTCCATTGTTTCTCAATAATATATAGGCCTTCGAGCCTCCTTGTAACACAGAGTTCAGAGGCCTGTATCTGCCACATCTCTTCTCAGAGATAAGACACCATTGCCCTAGCTAGTTTATTTCCATTATGTTTGTAAACAAGTTTCAGTTCTTTGATATTAATGAGATGAAGTGTTATTTCCACTGCATCTTTGTATTCATGATTATTTGTGTATTCTATTGCGTTCCTGCATAATTTCAGATCAAGAATCCTTAGAAACTGCAATCAAATTAGAATCATACCCAGTATGAGAAAATGACGCATGGATGGCTCAAGTGGAGTCGCAATTAGCAACAATAACTATTCAGTTGCATAAACTACAAAAGGAAAAGAAAAATGTGAGGAATTATGGTGTACCACATGTAGAGAAAAAGGTCACCATAAGAATGAATGCCCAATGTTTCAGAAGTATTTGAATACAAGAGCTCTGAATCCACTAGGAATATGGTGCGATATTTGCAAATCGATGGGTCACCACCCTCATAATTTCTCATTGATGTAGAAGTACTAGAGTACTGTGCGAAATATATTTTGTAACTTTTGCAATTATATCGGATCTGAAGAGAATGATTGTCGCACATTTGATTTGATGAGAGAGCACACTGCAGACACATACAGAGTCTAGGGAGAAGAATTCAAAGGAGAATATTCGTAGTATAATACTCCAAGAAACACATATTTCATTAAATTTGGAAAAATTCTATTACACCGACTTCATCCACATTGAGTTTTTTGTAAATCACCATATTAAATTAAGATGAGATAAACTAGCTAGTGACGATGAATAGGTCAAACATGGGACTGGTAGGTACAATAGTATAAATTCATGATAGGAGTGTGAAATAAACTCTCATAAGAAATTGATTTGAGCTAAATCATATTAGAATGTTTAACATCGAAGTGATATATTATTGTTATGGACAACAAACCCAACTCAGTGTTTTAATTTGGTGCCTAATGACTCCATCCCCCTTGCCACAATCGAGGGGTTGTGGGTGGGAGTTGTTGATCAAATGATGATGTTGTGAGGATTTCCTAAGTGGAGGGAGGGTGCATCCCTTGCATTCTCTTGGTACAGGTCGAAATAGAAGTTACATTTTCATTCTTCTTATTTCCTTTAAGAAGCATTGGGGAGGTGGTGATCATTTTAGTAGTGTTCAGTGGGGGAGGCAGTAAAAAAAAAACACATCTAAGCCTAAAGTATTCTCTCATGTATATTAAGTTTGATCTGGGTATTTGAAGAAGTTTTTAACTAGCACTATTGATCTATCTCCACTCAAATCCATGAAGTACATCCAGTGGAAGTGCTTAAATGGGGATTCATTTTGGTCCATTATTCATGTATAACCCTTTCAGTTGGGCTTGGGATTCCAACCACTATGTCCCATTGACGTAGCCATGCCCTTTGAAGCTACTCAGGTTGATTTGTCTCATGTTTAGTCTGATGCTACCAAGGCGAACAACTTCATTTAACGCATTCAACGCATTCGCCAATAGTTTCATGACATATTGGACAGATCCAATGCTAATTACAAGAAGCGACATGACCATCATCGGGTGCAACACAACTTCTAGGTGGGCAACAAAGTGTGGCTACATTTGCAAAAGGAGCGCCTCGTTGGACCCCACTGCATGCTTCTCCCGCTCTAATATGGGCCATACACCATCACCAAGGCTATAGGGGATAATTCCTTCAAGCTCAGTATTCCACCATTCCTTGTTCTGCACCCATTGTTCAATGTGGACCACCTTCGACCCTACTTTCCACCTCTACTGGACACATCCGACATAACAGAACAACTCACACCAACAAAGTTAAATCCAAAATGCATGGAACAAGCCACAACTAATCAGATTATGGACACATAGATCAAGAACACACGCCATCATAGGATCCAACTATATTTATTTGTCAAAGCAGGCCAACTCCTACAATAGGGCAAGTGGCTCAGCAAGGACCAAGTTCAACAGAACTTTCCTCATCTCATGGAGGAACTCAATGCAATGGGGACCATTCCTTCCTAAGGGGCGAGGAATGTTCTAGGTGAATATTGGTGGCCACCCACCTATTCCACTTGGACCCCCACCATTGTTTCTTTCATTTTTTAAGTTTCCTTAATTGTAGCACAATTAACTATTTTTGGCAGTTATTCGGGTCCTGAACTTTCAGAGCTGTTTTGAGGCCCTAAATGATGTTTTTTGGGCATTAGACTCAATATTCGATGTCAACAGTGTAGTCCTCAGATAGATCTTTCTAACAATGTATCATGTGCGTCAAACGGAGATAGTATGCCAAAGTTACGACCCCGAGAAATTGATGTACCAATTTACCCCGACGGGACCCATATTTTGGTGTTTCATCTCCTAGGGTTAGGTTTTTGGATGTTTAGGGTTTCCATTGTTTCTCAAAAATATATAGGCCTTGGAGCCTCATTGTAACACAGAGTTCAGAGGGCTGGATCCACCACATCTCTTCTCAGAGATAAGCTACCAACGCCCTCACTAGTTTATTTCCATTTTGTCTGTAAACAAGTTTCAGTTCTTTGATATTAATGAGATGAAGTGTTATTTCCACTACATCTTTATATTCATGGTTATTTGTCCATGGAGAAGAATCGAAAGGAAGATATTTGTAGTATAATACTCCAAGAAACACATATTTCATTAAATTTGGAAAAAATCTATTACATGGAGTTCATCAACATTGAGGTTTTTTTAAATCGCCATATTAAATTAACATGAGATAAACCAGCTAGTGACCATGAATAGGTCAAACATGGGACTGCTAGGTACATAAGTATAACTGCATGATAGGAGTGTGAAATAAACTATCATAAGAAATCAATTTGAGCTAAATCATCTTAGAATGTTTAACATCCAAGTGATATATTATCTTTATGGACAACAAACCCAACTCAATGTTTTAATTTGGTGCCTAATAAATCCATCCCCCTTTCCACAATTGAGGGGGTTGTGGGCGGGAGTTTTTGATCAAATGACGATGTTGTGAGGATTTTCTAATTGGAGGGAGCATGCATCCCTTGCATTGTCTTGGTACAGGTTGAAATAGAAGTTACATTTTCATGCTTCTTATTTCCTTTAAGAAGCACTCGGCAGGAGGTGATCATTCTAATAGTGTTCAGTGCGGGAGGAAGTCTCAAAAAAACACATCTAAGCCTAAAGTATTATGTCATGTATATTAAGTTTGATCTGGGTATTTGAAGAAGTTTGTAACTAGCACTATTGATCTATCTCCACTCAAATCCATGAAGTACATCAAGTGGAAGTGCTTAAATGGGGATTCACTTTGGTCCATTATTCATGTATGACCCTTTCGAGTGGGCTTGGGATTCCAGCCACTATGTCCCATTGACGTAGCCATGCCCTTTGCAGCTACTCAGGTTGATTCGTCTCATGTCGGGACTAAAGTTTCCAAGGAGAACAACTTCAATGAGCGCATTCATCACATTCGCCAATAGTTTCATGACATATTGGAAGAATCCAATGCTAATTACAAGAAGTGGCATGATCAACATCGGGTGCAACACAACTTCCAGGTGGATGACAAAGTGTGGCTACATTTACAGAAGGAGCACCTCATTGGACCCCACTGCAAGCTTATCCCGATCTGATATGGGCCATACAGCATCACCAAGGCTATAGGGGACAATTCCTTCAAGCTCATTATTCCACCATTCCTTGGTCTGCACCCATTGTTCAATGTGGACTACCTTCGACCCTACTTTCCACCTCTACTGGACACATCCGACATGGAAGAACAAATCACACCAATAGAGTTAAATATATACTACATGGAACAAGCCAAAACGAATCGGATTATGGACACACAGATCAAGAACACCCACCAGTAGAGGATGTAGCTATATCGAGTTGTCAAAGCGGGCCAATGCCTTCACCAGGGCAAGTGGCTCACCAAGGACCAAGTTCAATAGAAGTTTCCTCATCTCATGGAGGAACTCAACACAACGGGGACCATTTCTTCCTAAGGGGGGAGGAATGATCTAGGTGGATATTGGTGGCCGCCCGCCTATTCCACTTTGACTCCCATAATTGTTTCTTTCATTTTTTCAATTTCCTTAATTGTAGCACAATTTACTATTTTTGGCAGTTTTTCGGATCCGGAACTTCCGGAGCCGTTTTGAGGCCCTAAACGACGTTTTTTTAGCATCAAACCTCCCACGAACTATAGCCTATTCCATACTCAATATTCGTTGTCAGCAGTGTATTCCTGAGATAGATCTTTCTAACGATGTATCATGTGGGTCAAACGAAGATAGTATGCCAAAGTTATGACCCCGGGAAATTGATGTACCAATATACCCCAACAGGGCCCATATTTTGGTGTTTCATCTCCTAGGGTTAGGTTTTTGTATGTTTAGGGTTTCCATTCTTTATCAAACACAAATTTCAAAGGCCTGTGTTTGCCACATCTCTTCTCAGAGATAATCTACCAACGCCCTAGCTAGTTTATTTCCATTCTGTCTGTAAACAAGTTTCAGTTCTTTGATATTAATGAGATGAAGTGTTATTTCCACTACATCTTTGTATTCATGGTTATTTGTGTATTCTGTTGTGTTCCTGCATAATTTTGGATCAAGAATCCTTAGAAACTGCATTGAAATTAGAATCATCCCGAGTAGGAGAAAATGACACATGGATGGCTCAAGTGCATTTGCAATTAGCAACACTAAATATTCAGTTGCATAAACTACAAAAGGAAAAGAAATATTTGAGGAATTCTGGTGTACCACATGTAGCGCAAAAGGTCACCATAAGAATGAATGTCCAATGTTTCAGTAGTATTTGAATATAAGAGCTTTGAATCCACTAGGGATATGGTGCGATATTTGCAAATCAATGGGTCACCACCCTCATAATTTCATAATTTCAAATCAAATATATTTTGTAACTTTTGCAGTTCTATCGGATCTGAAGAGAATGATTGTCACACATTTGATTTGATGAGAGAGTGCACTACAGACACATACAGAGTCTAGGGAGAACAATCCAAAGGAGGATATTCATAGTATAATACTCCAAGAAACACATATTTCGTTAAATTTGGAAAAAATCTATTACATGGATTTCATCAACATTGAGTTTTTTGTAAATCGCCATATTAAATTAAGATGAGATAAACCAGCTAGTGACCATGAATAGGTTGCTGGTCACTATAATTGCTTAATTAAATTAAACAACCAGGTGATACATAAATTATCAACCCAGGGAAGTCTTTTGTTTCAAAGATAACCATGCACTGTATATGCTCAATTCCAAAAGCAACTTAGTGTTGTAGTAAAGAAACTTATACTAATCACACTTTCTTGAATAAACTGAAGTTCTGAATCAAATCGTAGGAGAGAAACTTCCCTATTGGAGATCTTTAAATATTAACCTAAGAATCCTAGATTACATTATAATAATACTTGCAATGGGAAAGAACAACTATTCTGCAATCATAGAACATGAGCCTTACTCTCAAACAAAGACTTCAGTGCTAGCACTCTTTCATGAAAATAGTAAGCAGAAGACAATTAACTCTATCTAACAGAAAACAAGGTTGTCTAGTTCCTTCCTTTCTAAGCAGGAGCTTAAGCCCTATTTCTGTTTTAGCACACTTGTGGAATTAAAGTTTACAAAGAATAGGATGGTCCAATCCCTTCCTTTCTGAGCAGGAACCCTTCATCCAATTCCTGGCTAGCACACTTGCAGAGTTAAATGAGATCTACAGAGGACAAGGTATTATGATTCCTTCTTGTCTGAGAAGGAACCTTTAACCCAATCCCTGGATAGCACACTTGCAGAATTAAATGAAATCTACAGAAGACAAGGTATTATGATTCCTTCCTGTCTGAGCAGGAACCTTTAACCCAATCCCTGGCTAGCACACTTGCAGAATTAAATGAAATCTACAGAAGACAAGGTGTTCTGATTCCTTTCTGTCCGAGCATGAACCTTTACCCAATCCCTGGCTATCAAACTTGCAGAATTAAATGAAATCTACAGAAGACAAGGTGTTCTGATTCCTTCCTGTCTGAGCAGGAACCTTTACCCAACCTCTGGCTAGCCTCATAAAATCATCACAGAAGATCGCTGATAAAAAGGATTACAAATTTCATTCAATAAACTAAGACAGAGTCAGTAGTGTTTCAGCAAAGCAGAATCTATTAAAAACAGTGTTTCAACAACAAGTTAAATCAAATCATAAACACAAACTATACTAACACACTTCTAAACTAATGGGTGAATCTTGTGAAGAAGGTGGGCCCTCCATTCTCACAAGATTCCCCTGAAACGGGAAAGCTAGAGATGGATAATCAAAGCAGTCTTTTATTCATCTGTCAAAACATCAGATTACAGTCTGAGAAAATAAAGTGCGTCCCTTTCTCTGAAGCGTTCAATACATAAAAATTTCGTCTCTCGAATGGTGATTTTCCTCTTATTAAAGAGGAAAACCCTTCGATGCAATTGATAAAAAATTACAGTGTGTATCTGAGTCCTATCTTTAGCCGGATCTTCTTTCTAATTCAGAACAGGGTGTCCTAATCTTATGCAATAGAAATTCTATCACAGGAGCTAACTGAGGTATTGTTGTTATGGCTGGTGTAACAACTTCTTCTCATTGTTGCTGATGTTGTTTCAGCATTGCAATTCGTGGGTTGTTTCAACCACGTGAATTGTGCTCTGACTGTGTTGACCGCTGACTATAACGGCTTGTGTTTCAGCATCGTTGGTTCTGGTGGTTTCCTCTGTTTTTCAGCATCAGTGGCCTCGAACTGTATGACATCTTCGTGTTTCAGCAACTGCGACCTCGGACTGTATGACAGCTTCGTGTTTCAGCAATTGCGACCTCGGACTGTATAGTAGTTCTGTGTTTCAGCAACAACGACCTCGGGCTGTATAGCAGTTTTGTGTTTCAGCAACAACGACCTTGGACAGTTTTGTGTTTCAGCAACAACGACCTTGGACAGTTCTGTGTTTCAGCATGGGCCTGCAGTTTTGAACACTTAATGCATTTCTAATCAATAGTCAAGTACGAGAGTAATGTAAAATATTATGCAAAACAGATTAAACGTATAGTAATGAGAAGGGACGTTGTATAGCTTTGGGATGATCAGATAAAGTGATAGTGTGAGTCTAAATATAGGTGATCAAGAGTATAATAATGGCAAAAAGTATAGGCAAAAAGGTACATAGTGTGGTCCTAACATAGGTCATACATGGGACTGCTAAGTACAATAGTATAAATGCACGATAGGAGTGTGAAATAAACTCTCATAAGAAATTGATTTGAGCTAAATCATCTTAGTATGTTTAACATCCAAGTGATATATTATTGTTATGGACAACAAACCCAACTCATTTTTTTAATTTTGTGCATAATGACTCCATCCCCCTTGCCACGATCGAGGGGGTTGTGGGTGGGAGTTGTTGTGAGGATTTCCTAAGTGGCGGGAGGGTGCATCCCTTGCATTGTCTTAGTATGGGTCAAAGTAGAAGTTACATTTTCATGCTTCTTATTTCCTTTAAGAAGCACTAGGGAAGACTTGATCATTTAGTAGTGTTCAGTGGGGTAGGCAATCTCAAAAAAACACATCTAATCCTAAAGTATTCTCTCATGTATATTAAGGTTGATTTGGGTATTTGAAGAAGTTTGTAACTAGCACTATTGATCTATCTCCACTCCAATCTAGGAAGTACATCAAGTGGAAGTGCTTAAATGGGGATTCATTTTGGTCCATTATTCATGTATGACCCTTTTAGGTAGGCTTGGGATTCCAACCACTATGTCCCATTGATGTAGACATGCTCTTTCTAGCTACTCAGGCTGATTCGTCTCATGTCTAGTCTAAAGCTGCTAAGACGACCAACTTCATTGAGCGCATTCAACACGTTCTCCAATAGTTTCATGAAATATTAGACATATCCAATGCTAATTACAAGAAGCGTCATGATCAACATCGGGTGAAACATAACTTCCATCTAGGAGACAAAGTGTGGCTACATTTGTAGAAGGAGTGCCTCGTTGGACCCCACTGCAATATTCTCCCGCTCTGATATGGGCCATACACCATCACTGTTGAAAAGTCAACAAGAAACATGTGTCTAATTTACTTTTCCCTTAAATAAATTAGACAATAAATATTAATCTATTATTTCATTCATAACTGAGTGAGTTGGATTTGTAACATAATTATAAGTGTAGTTAAGTGAGTTAAGATTAGGTGTAATAGTTGTAACTAAACATGCACTAGTGAGAGTTCAGTAAATCAATGAACTCAAATGCAACTACAGATTCACCACGGTTAACTACATGAATGTCAGATCCAGTGGAGACCCAGTTGAGATAATAGGTGAAAGGGATAGTTTGGCTATCATTTGTGATTTGATCACACATGTAGTGGATATGCTTATGAGCATGTGCAAACTAGGCAATTATATTCGAGTTGTGAGAATTCTAATTGCAAGGATTTGTGCAGAGGAGGCAAGCTGTCTAGACACAGGAATTGGCACATGTATTTGTTGATTTGTGTATGACAGTGTGAGACAATTGTATTGTACTGAGATCTCTTGGATTAGAGTTTTGTATGAGATTGTTTCATGATTCATGATATACATAATATATGATAGTGCGGTTTTTAGCTTTACGCTTTCCCGGAAAAACTTATGTGTTATGTGTTCTTTATATTTCACTTTGTGATTGTGGTTGTGATTGTGGTTTAATTTTCCGCAAGAATAATAGTAGAAGCAATTCTGTATTTAACAGTGGCGTATAATTTTTAGATCAGGATAATCGTAGGAAATACTTAATTTGTATTGAAATTCTACATGGTATCAGAGCCACGAAGCTACGAAAGTGAGGTGCGATAATTGTTTTATTTTCGCAGGTCCCATCTCTAGAAGGGTGAAAAATTTAGTACTATAGACTATGCACAGTTCTCAAAGGAGAAGTTTGCGCACCCTAGTCAAAGGAGAGGTGCGAACTTCCTTGAGCATTCTCGCAGGCTGATTAAGGGAGAGGTGCAAACCTCCCTCAACCTACAGTGCATTACAGTGCAAACATCCTAGTCAAGTTCGTAGGCTATACACAGGTAGCGTTATAACTTCCCTCAGGCTACTCACAGGTGGGGTGCGAACCTCCCAGGGAAAGAGGGATTGCAGCAGTTAAGTTTTGGTGGTTGGATAACATTCGAATTTGCAGGATTTTCTTGGTGTGACAGTTGATTCAAGATCAAAATTTCTTTCAATGGCTTGAGGTTGGAGTATGCACTCGAGGGCATCTTGAACTATATTTCTTGGAAGGACAGGATGGAAGCAGTACTCGAAGACAATGGATTGAAGGATTACATTGACAAAGATGTTCCTAAGGTGGATACGACAAACACTACAAATCTTGATGCATGGAAAAATAAAGTGGAAAAGGCAAGGAGGATTTTGTTGGAGGGAGTATGGGATCACATTGTCTCAAGTCTCCATGGGAAAACCACACCACATGCAATGTGGAAGGTTTTGACGAATCTATTCCAAAACAGTAGCGACCATAGGAAATTGGCGCTTAAAGATAAACTCAGGAAGATAAGGATGGAGAAGGGTGACACCATTCCAAAATATCTCACGAAGTTTGTCCAATGTCAGGATGAGCTTGGAAGTGTGGGAATAATAGTCGTTGCTAATGATTTGGTTAGCTTGGCTCTCCTAGGACTTCCCAAGAGTTGGCACAGTTATCAAGACTCTATCAATGGAAGGGAAAAATTGTCAAATTGGGAATGAATATGGTTGGATCTTGTGCAAGAGGAGTTCAAGAGGAACACCAGAGATGAATCTTCATCAAAGCATGATGACGAAGAGGATTGTGCTTTGACTACCAAGGTAAGGAAAGGGAAAGGGAAGAAATTCCATCCAAAATTCGAGTCTAAAGTCAAGAAGATGGATTTGTCCAAAGTGAAGTGTTTTCAATGTCATGAACATGGGCATCTCTCTACTAAATTTCCGCAGAAGAGGAAGAAAAAGACGATTGTTGGAGATGCAACTGGTGAGGCTCTTGTCTCGCAATTTGAACTTGACTTCACTTTGATTGCATGCATGGCTTCAAGTGCATCGGGATCGGTGTGGTATTTGGATAGTGACGCTTCATTCCACATGACGGGAGATAAAGAGTCTTTCATTGACTTAGAGGAGAAAGATCTCAGAATGCATATAGAGATGGGCGATGATGGAAAATATAGTGCAACTAGTATTGGTACCATTACCTTTCAGAGGGATTCAGGTAAACCATTTCAATTGAAAAATGTTATGCATGTTCCAGGTCTGAAGAAAAAATTGGTCTCAGTCACAATGTTGGAGGACAGAGGCTATGATGTTGTTTTTATCAGTGGAAAAGCCTACCTGCAACATAAAGAAACGGGTCAAGTCAAGAAGATAGGGATTCGAGTTAAGAATCTCTACATGCTGGAGGTAGATGGCTGCAGTGCCATGATAGGCAAGGAAAAAAAAGTGGTGAGCCAGGATGAGGGTGAATTATGGCACAGGAGATTGGGCCATCTTCATTATGGAGCCTTGAAGATCATGCATAAAATATCTACTAGAATTCCAAGGGGAACACTTTCTCAATTAGATCAGTGCAAGGGGTTCACCCTAGGGAAGTATGTAAAGTCCACCTTTCATGAAAAGGAGAACCGTGCTTCGGTAATCCTGGAGAGAATTCACACAGATGTGTGTGGACCATTCTCGGTTGCTTCAACAACAAAACATAGGTATTATGTTATATTTGTTGATGACTTTTATCGTAAATGTTGGATATTCTTCATGCAGAAGAAGGATCAAACATTCTCAAAGTTTTGTGAGTCTAAAGCATTGGTGGAGAAAGAGTCAGGGAAGAAAGTGAAGGATCTAAGGAGTGATAATGGTGGAGAATACATCTCTAACGAATTCAAAGAATTCTGCAATAGAGAAGGAATTTGAAGAGAACTCATAACGCCTCATAACCCACAGAAAAATGGGGCCACAGAGAGAAAGAACAGAATGATCGTGGGTGCAACATGAGTGATGTTGCATGATCAGGGCCTACCAATGCATTTATGGGAAGAAGCATGCAATACTACAATTTATGTGCAGAACCGTTGTCCTTATAGAGTACTTGGCATGAGTACACCTGAAGAAGCTTTTACTGGTAAGAAACTTGATGTTTCTCATTTTAAGATTTTTGGCTCATATGTTTATGTGCATGTGACCAAGGATGCTAGGAAGAAGCTGGAACCGATTGCTGATGTTGGGATATTTGTGGGGTACACAAAAACACTCCATAATTATCGTGTGTATTTTTCAAATAGTAAGATGACTGTTATGTGACGGGATATAAAATTTGATGAAGGGAAAGCCATGTGGTTGTCGTTTGAGAGGGAGATAGACTTGCATGCAGAAGAGGAACTGTTGGTTCCCAAAGATGAGTCTCAAGATGTGGATCAACCACATGAAGAGGTTCATGGAGTGGAGGAAACCACTCAAGCAGATCCATCCATCAGAAATGGCAGAAAGCGCACCATGGAAGCTGACAAACTGAGACTAGATGTTGCACAAAATGTAGGAGCCCCTACTTCACAGTGCAGATAGAGATAGTCTCCTGATCGATTTGCTGGATACATGGATCTCATGAGAAAATGTATTGTGACTAAACCATCTTCCTTTCAGGAAGTAGTACAGGAACCCACATGGGTTGATGCTATGGTAGAGGAGTATGATTCCATTGTCAAAAACAGTGCATGGGAAATTGTCCCAAGACCGGTCGACAAATCAGTGGTAGGTTCGAGATGGATCTACAAGGTAAAGCAAGCTGCTGATGGGAGTGTGGAGATATACAAGGCTAGGTTTGTGGCCTGAGGCTTCTCACATATCAAGGGGATAGATTATGATGAGACCTTTGCACCTGTCGCAAGGTACTCTTCCATAAGATCCATCCTTGCACTCTCAACACAGATGGGCTGGCGCATTCATCAGATGGATGTAAAAAATGTGTTCCTCAATGGGATCATTGAGGAAGAAGTGTACATTGAGCAGCCAGAAGGTTTTGAGACCTTTGACAGAGATTCACATGTGTGCAGACTCAAGAGAGCACTGTATGGGCTGAAGCAAGCACCATGTGCTTGGTACACTCGGATAGACAACTATTTCACTAGATTGGGCTTCACCAAAAATGAAGCGGATGTAAACCTATACAAAATTATGGTGGAGGGTAATCTTTTAATCATTGCGCTTTATGTTGATGATTTAATACTGACTGGTGATGAGGAGATGATACACTCATGCAAGGATGACCTTGCAAAGGAGTTCAAGATGAAGGATTCAAGCCTTCTTCATTATTTCCTTGGATTGGAAATATGGCAGTGAGATGGTGAACTTTTTGTGTCTCAAGGAGAGTATGCAAGATAGATACTGGGTAAGTTTCACATGGAGGGATGCAAACCCATGGATACTCCTCTTCCAGAAAACTGGAGGAAAGAGGATGCTACTTCTGGAGAGGTAGTGGATGTTACTGTCTATTGATAGCTAGTAGGTTCGCTAATGTATTTAGTGAACACGAGACCATACATTTGTTATACAGTTAACCAGCTAAGTCAAGCGATGGTTAAGCCTACCAAACTCTTTTGGAAGGCAGGTAAGCATGTTCTGAGATATCTGAAGGGCACATCTAAGTATGGATTATGGTACAAACAAATGGATGAGGTAAAGTTGCATGGCTTCACGGATGTAGATTGGGCAGGCATCCCAACGGACAGAAAGAGCACATCAGGGGGGATCTTTAGTATCGAATCTACAACTGTTTCTTGCTACAGCAGGAAATAAAGATCCATGACACTCAGTTTAGTGGAAGCATAATACATGGCAGCGAGTCAAGATGCATGCAAGGCTATCTGGATGAGAATGATCTTGGTTGGTTTGTTTGGTTCTCATTTAGATATGACAGTGATTTATTATGATAATTAGAGTTGCATTAAACTCTCGATTAATCCTGTGTTTCATGGCATATCTAAGCATATAGATATCCGGTATCATCATCTCAAGAATTTTGTGCAACGGAAGATCATGTTGCTTCAATACATTCCTACGGAAGATCAGGATGCAGACATTCGGATGAAGGTGCTCACTAGGAGAAAATTTGAATATCATAGAGACAGGATTGGGGTGAAGGATAATCCCTTTCTTGTTGAGAGGGAGTGTTGAAAAGTCAACAAGAAACATGTGTCTAATTTAATTTTCCCTTAAATAAATTAGACAATAAATATTAATCTATTATTTCATTCATAACTGAGTGAGTTGGATTTGTAACAGAAATATAAGTGTAGTTAAGTGAGTTAAGATCAATTGTACTAGTTGTAACTAAACATGCACTAGTGAGAGTTCAGTAAATCAATGAACTCACATGCAACTGTAGATTCACCACGATTAACTACATGCATGTCAGATATAGTGGAGACCCAGTTGAGATAACAGGTGAAAGGGACAGTTTGGCTATCAGTTGTGATTTGATCACACATGTAGTGGATATGCTTATGAGCATGTGCAAACTAGGCAATTAGATTCGAGTTGTGAGAATTCTAATTGACACATATATTTGTTGATTTGTGTATGACAGTGTGAGACAATTGTATTGTACTGAGAGCTCTTGGATTAGAGTTTTGTATGATATTGTTTCATGATTCATGATATACATAATATATGATAGTGGGGTTTTTAGCTTTACGCTTTCCCGGAAAAACTTATGTGTTATGTGTTCTTGATATTTCACTTTGTGATTGTGGTTGTGATCGTGGTTTAATTTTCTGCAAGAATAATAGTAGAAACAATTCTGTATTTAACAGTGGCATATAATTGTTAGATTAGGAGAATCACAGGAAATACTTAATTTGTATTGAAATTCTACAATCACCAAGGTTGCAGGGGACAATGCCTTCAAGCTCAGAATTCCACCATTCCTTGGTCTTTACCCATTGTTCAATGTGGACCGCCTTCATCCCTACTTTCCACCTCTATTGGACACATCCAACATGGTAGAACAACTCACGCCAACATAGTTAAATCCAGACTGCATGGAACAAGCCACAACTGATCGAATTATGAGAACACAAATCAAGAACACCAGCCAGCAAAGGATCTAGCTATATCGATTTTTCAAAGTAGGACAACTCCTACACCAGGGAAAGCAACTCACTAGGTGTTAGAGGTAAATCCTCCTACGAAAAAGCGGATTCCCTGTTGGTCTCTAGACTCCTAAGGTGTAGACATAAAAGTGCTTAACGTGGACACTGACATCCTTTTAGATCTAATTAAGATAACATACAAAGAGGAAGAAGAAATATGTTCACCTTATTAATGACGTTTGTCCTCACAAATTCCAATCTTATCTCAAATCTTGAGCTCCTCCATAAGTCCTGTAGAACAAAAAAAAAGGTACAAAGAACTTCCTATTCTATTGAGATTAGCTCAAATATAGATCTATCTGTTGAAGACAAATTCATGTGGAACAAACATAAATTTGAAAGAAACGGGTCAAGAATTGATTATTGATGAGAACAAGTAAAAGGTGCTTACAATCCTTTGATGGAGGTGCAACAACCTCTTCCATCTCTCCTTGTCCAAACCCTTTGCTCAAGTAATCTACACTGATTATGCTTCAATGGCATCTCACTTATGCGATCATAAGTTTCATATCTCCAATATTTTCTATACCTTTCACCATGAGAAGGCCTCCGTATATAACCTTGGAGAGGCCCAACCACTTGAGATATCTTTGGGATAAGTTGAAGATTCCTCTCCTTCAGTTGTGGATCTTCCCTAAGATCATTCCTTGACCTTCTATTTAAATCCAACCACCTATTGGCAGCAAGTATATAATTATTATTTTTATAAAGCTGCCTACACGAGATCTATGAATTTTTTCTACTTTTCATAAGAATTTCTCCAAATGACAGTTGTAAATCATCGCATTTTATTCATACATTAGTTTTCATGACTGAAAGCATGAAAACTCGCAACTATCGCTATCATTATGTTTCAAAATTTTCATTGGAAACATATCGTTTGTGACAGAATTGCAATTTCTTGCTATGGACATGTTGTTGCCATTGTTTATGATCGTTTCAATTCTAATAATGCCTAAGAATATTATGTTTGTTTGAATGAAAGACCCCCATCAATTGGTATTTGATTTTTGTATTAATTTTGGTTTGATGATTAACCATATTTCTTTCATGGAAACTTTGGCTTTTCAATTCTTGTGAATTACCTATCTTTGCAATTAAATTTGGATGCATGAAAAATGTGTTAAAGTACTCTGTCCTAGCATGTACACAATGCCAAGGTGGCATATGTAGTACAAGATACCATCACTCCCGAGTATGGTCTTAGGCTTCATGATTTTTTGCTCGCACGCATTGTGATTAACACCTCTGCCCACCGTTTGAATTGTCATAGTATTGTTTTGATAAGGCTCGGGGCTATGGCTTGGTGGTCTTTTTCCAAACCCTACCTGTGAGTTCTGTGTTAATTCCCTTCCATTCAGCATTGCTCCAGTGGTAAGGGTCAAACCGAATGGCATCCAGACTCTGCTTTCGTATGATAACGCTAGGGAGGATCTGGAAAAGAACGGTTAGCGTTTTTTCATCGAAAAATTTAAGGGATTTAACCTCCAGGTCACCCAAGAGTTTTCCTTAAACTTTGATGGATATAGGGAAAATATTGGTGATTCGCAGTTATAAGTAACAAAATATTTCTTAAGCCAAGCCACAGGATTGCCAGCAGCTGGTCAGAAATGGTTCAAGAATGAGAAAGTGGAGGAGGTCCCTTGGACGTTACTGTTTAACTCACGCAAAATAGCTAGCTATGATCGAGGTATGCCAATTTTATTCTTGAAACCTATATGGCATGATTTACTTGCTGTAGTGAAGCAATTCGTCACTTGTGAGGGTCGATTCAGACTGGTTTTCCTATATCATCTACACCTCCTCATGAGGTTTATTGGATTTTCGTTGAATATGCCTTACTAGCTGCTCAGAATTTTTTACATGATGGGTAAACGGTTTAGGAAACAGAGGTCTGATTCAAGTTTATTCCATCATGGTTTAATTAAAATTATCCTCATGCACCAATTGCAATTACAAAATGATTGTTGGGATGCATTCATTTCACGAAATGGCTTTGGCAACAGTGAGTTGGGACAGGTAGATAAACCGGTCATTGTTGAAACCCTTGTGAACCCTACAG
>JZKD02S1080668.1:62434-92681 GCA_000966675.3 Picea glauca | reverse complement strand
ATATTATATATATATATATATATATATATATATATATATATATATATATATATATATATATTAGAAATATAATTATTTGTATATATTGTGCATATGATAAATATAATTATTTAATAAGTATTGATTAGTTAAACTGCAAATATATATTAGATGTATGTATATTTATTAGCAATTGTTATTTATTAGAACATTGTTTTTCCTTTAGTTATGTTTTCCCTTTCTTTAGGACTTAGATTGGCCAACGGATCCACTAAACTCGTCAGAGTGAATTAATCCAAACGGATTGGGTTAATTAGACAACCCTGGACCGGATTCACTCCTCCAGTTGACGAACGGTCAATTTTTCCCATCAACAAATGGTGCTAGAAGGAGGGCCTGAAAACTATTAATGGCGCGAGGAGGTCGTAAGACTCCTCCCCCACCTATCCACTCACCTATAGTGACTATAATTCGTTCATATGACAACGTTTTCCCTCAAACAAAAACCACATCAAACGACGATCTACGGATCACAGTTGAACCAGTAACTCCAAACCCTCTAGGTGGTGACATATAAGAGATTGTTCGTCAATCCCTCATAAGAAATCACAGTGCCTTAGCCCGTATCAGACAACCAAACCGACCTTTGAATCAACCATTAGAATTCTCTGATATCAGAGAACAACTTGGAGGTACTGACCTTAACTTAAAACCTACAGATCTAGATCATATCATCACTTCTGCAGCAGGAGGATCTGGTATTCCACCATCATCACCTCCTTCATCTCCTTCTTCTTCTGGAGAAGAATCCTCAGATGAAGGAAGTTCCTCATCCCAGCCTTCGACACCACCCACACCTATGTCCAATCCGAACAATTATGCCAGACCCTGGCTCGACCAAGATGAAGTGGCCATACCAAGGCCTCAATATCCTTTACCCAAACACCTGGAGAAATGGCTCCCTAAATTTGATCCAAACTCCAAATAGATCGTTGAAGATCACATCAAAAAGTTTATGCTAGCCATTAGACTCTGTAGTGTTGATCACGAAGACGTAGTCTGTAGATTGTTTCCCTACACTTTTGAAGGCAATGCCTCTACTTGGTACTTTTCCCAACATCCCCACACCATCGTGTCATGGGAGAAATTTGAATCTTGTTTCCTTGAGAAGTTCAGAGATGAGAAGTTTAAAAATGAACCCCGAAGAAAAGATCAAAGACTTAATCAAAGGTTTCTGACACTAAAAAACTGAATCCCCATAGATTCAATGCCTGTCGAGAATATTATTGTCACATACTACACGAAAGCATTACATCAATACATAGTCATTTGGGTAAAGAGATCCAAGAAAGCCACGTTGTTAGAAGCCTTCAAAGAGGCCAGTCAGATCGAGAAGAATATTCTCAGTTTAAAATACACTACTAGTAATGAGATAGAGACCAGTTCATCCTCCAAGAAGAAAAGCGAAATCCTTCCTAGACCTCCCCAAAAAAAAGCTCAACTTGAGAGTTCGGATTTAGAAAACTTACAGAAAGTCATTCAGAAATTGTCCAACCAAGTTATAGATTTGAAAAGATCGGTTGAAGAAGCTTCTTCGAGAAAAGGGTCTTACAAACCCCCTTTTAGGAAGCCTTTTCTCACCAACCGATCTAACTCAAATGCTGAAGGCCTGAATCTAGAAAGCCTACAATTTGTTATCCAAACGATCCTAGAAGCACACGATAACTTGATTCCTCCCGAGATTCCTGAAGAGGTAGTTGAACAAGAGACAGTAGAAGAAGTTGAATCCTCTCCGAAAATTTTTGGACATTTTTCGGATAGCATTTTTCAAGCTAATTTCGAAACAGTGCATTTTTACAATACTAGGAGCAAGACAACAAACAAGCCTTCTTCTGAAATTACGACGACTTTGCCTCCAAAACAGTCTAAATCGATTGAGACTAAACATAATTTAGTAAACCCAAGTTTAGATTATGATTTGATTGAAGATCTAAAAAATATTAGGGCTAACATTTTTGTTTACAAATTATTAAAATTCCCTTTTCTTCTGCAAAAAATGCTGCAGAATATTGCGGAGAACAACAAAAATAGCAATCCGAATAGCAACAAAGGTGTTCAAAACAACCCAAAAATTCCTCAGAAGGCCTCCACAAAAACTACATCCGAGGCTCATGATAAAAGAGACCTTCCTGTAAATAATGTAACAAATGTAGATAAACCAGTTTCAGAGGCTGCGAGTAAAAAACAACAAAATTCCACCGTTAATACTTGCAGAAATGTCCCTCCATTTTTGTTGACTTTTGAAATTTTCAATAGGAATGTACATAACTGTATAGTAGATTTAGATGCGTCATCTAACGTGATGCCTTCGTCTGTCTGTCAAAAGATTAATGCCGAAGTTCAACCATCCATCTTGATCGAACTAGTGTTAAAGTGATAGGCGAATTAAAGAATGTGCTTATAAGATTGTCGTCTAATCCTAAAGTTCATCAAGTGATTGATATCATTGTTGTAGATATTCCATAAGTTTATGGTTTGTTTTTAAGTAGAGACTGGTCAGAACAATTACATGGCTATTTTGCGATGGATTGGTCTCACTTGTGGTTGCCCGAGAATGGAAAGCCCAACATAATCAAGGTAAATCGTGAACATTATCTGAAGTTCATGGTGACTGATTTAAATGATCCCAATGAACCATTCACTCCTTCTGGCAATTCTCCTGAAATACGGGGGATGGACACTTTTTTCAGCAATTTCATGGCCGAAACTTCAACCATCACTGACCCAGAACAACAATCTGAAATTATGACGTGCATGTAGTCAACAGCCTTCTCCCAGTGGTCCTATGCACCCGAAGAAAATAAAATATGGTCTCTTTACTTTGATGGGTCAAAATCTAAGGAAGGAGCTCGTGCAGGGTGCGTGCTCATTGATCCAGCAGGTAATAAGACTCTGATTTCTTTCCAGTTAGAATTCAAATGTACAAACAACACATCCGAATATGAGGCACTCCTGCAAGGCCTCATAAAAGCATTAGATCTGAAAATTCAAAATTTAACTCTCTTTGGCGATTCAGAAATCATGGTTAGACAGGTAAAAAATTCTATCCACTGTTTATCTCTAAACCTTAAAAGCTATCAAACTGAGGTATGGAATTTGATGAACAATTTTTCTGCATTTAACATAGATTCTATTCCTAGATTGAATAATTCAGAAGCTGATTTGTTAGCTAACGTCGCTTCAAAATTTTTTCCTGCAGAAGGCTGATCTTCGAATGCATTTTCCATCGAACTGTTGTTCAGACCGTCTGTCCCAGACAACATCACGAATTGGAGAGTCTTTGATGACGATCAACAGATTATAAGTTTTTTGCATATGGAAGAAACTTTCCAGGGCGAAGTGATCGACGAAGGTACCCATGACGAAAATCTTCGTGACTTTACGGTAATACCAGATTCGAGATCCCCAAAATCTTCTTCAGACATGGTAAACTCTATCCCGAAATCTGTGGTTAGATTAGAAAAATTTTATGATCTTCACGACATGTTCAGAAAATTAGTAAACTGTAAAATGAATAGTTCCTCCTTGACGCATGAAAAAGTAAATTTGGGAACTAAAGACAATCCACAGTGCATTAATTTAGGGTTGGGGTGTTCTGAGAATGAAAATGTAGCATTTATTAATTTGTTTAAGGAATTCAAAGATGTTTTTTCCTGGACGTACAATGACCTAAAAACCTTTGATCCTAACATTATACAACACATTATTCCCATGAAACCCCACACCCAACCTTTTCAGCAAAAGTTAAGGAAAATACACCCAAAGATCGAACCAACGGTCAAGAAGGAATTAAACAAACTCCTAAATGCTAAAATAATTTTCCCAGTTAGGCACACACAATGGGTCTCTAATCTTGTCCCTGTCAGAAAGAAGAGTGGTGAAATTTGACTATGTGTCGATTTCTGAAATCTTAACCGAGCATCTGATAAAGACAACTACCCTGTCCCTCCCATGGAACAGATCCTTCAATAGGTATCTGGTTCTGAAAGATTATCCGTGTTGGATGGTTTTTTAGGGTATAACCAAGTCCTTATGTCTCTCTCAGACCATCTCAAAACTACTTTCCGTACTCCATGGGGCACCTACGCTTATAGAAATATGCCTTTTGGACTCATAAACACCGGTGCCACTTTTCAGAGAGTGATGGACATCGCTTTCTGCGGTTTAATAAATCAATCTGTAGTAGTTTACCTAGATGACGTCACTATCTTCTCGAAAAATAAAGAATATCATCTAGCTCATTTAAGATCCGTTCTACAGTGATGTCGTAAGTACGACATTTCTTTAAATCCTAAAAAATCTATCTTTGCAGTAGAACAAGGTAAACTCCTCAGATTTATTGTATCGAGCGAAGGGATGATTATTGATCATGAAAGGACTCAAGTTATTTCGAAACTGCCCCCTCCCTCGTCAAAAAAGTCCATGCAATCTTTCTTAGGTCAGATAAACTTTGTTAGGAGATTCGTCCCTAGCTTTTCAGAAATGGTGAGACCATTACAAAACTTAATAAAAAAGGATGTATAGTACCATTGGGGACCTTTAGAAGCCATGCTTTTGATTCAATAAAAAAGGCCATAATAGACGCTCCTTCTCTAATGAGCCCCGACTTTTCACAAGACTTCACCCTCTACACGTTTGCCTCTAACCGATCTTATGTTGTTGTCCTAACTCAAAAGAATGTTGAAAACAATGAGATCCCAATCGCTTTTATGAGTTCATCCTTCAAGGGGGCGAAACTTAATTACCCAGTAGTAGATCAACAAGCCTATGCTATTTTCAAAGAAGTAAAGCACTTCTGATCTTATATGTTGAAATCTAGGACGAAAATTATTGTCCCTTACCCGACTGTCAGAAATTTGTTAGTACAGAAAGAACTAGGAGAAAAAAGGGAAAACTAGGTCACATCCTTACAAGAATATGACATAGAAATCACCCCAGCACAAATTGTAAGAGCCCAAAGTTTATGCAAGTTGATCGTCGATTCAACTGTAGGAGAGCAAGAAGAAACTGATATGTCAAATACAGGACAACACTGTCAAAATCAAATATGTTGTGTGCAAAACCCTGTTAGTTCCTGGTATGACGACATAAAATTTTGTATTATACACGGATCAGCTCCCCGTCACCTTGATCCCACAAAAAGGAGAGCATTGAGATTAAAATATGCTTCTTTTTAGCTGGTTAATAGTATTTTGTTCCGTCAAAATTTTGATGGAATACTTATGCACTGCATTGAAAAGGATGAAGCAAAAAAAGTCTTATTGGAATTACATGCAGGTGAAGCAGGTGGGCATTTCGGTGGAGACACCATTACCCATAAAGTATTAAGAGCAGGTTATTACAGGCCTACCCTTTTTAAATACGCCCATTCCATATGTAGCAAATGTGTGATTTGTCAAAAGGCATCTGGATGGATACAAAAACCAGCTTTCCCTTTGCAACCAGTTTCGGTAGACTCCCCTTTTTAACAGTGGGGTTTGGATATTATAGGCCCAATCAATCCACCATCCTCGCAGCAGAATAAATACATCATAAAAACCATAGATTATTTCACCAGGTGGTCCGAGGCTACCCCATTAAAAGCTATAAATACCAGCCAGGTAATATCCTTCTTGAATTCAAATATTATTACTCATTTCAGTATCCCTGAATGCCTGGTATTTGACAATGCTTCGTATTTTTCATCTCTTGAAATGAGTGATTTCGCTCTAGAAAAAAGAATTAAATTAAAGTACTCTTCCAACTATTACCCCCAAGGCAATGGTTTGGCAGAATCAACTAATAAAGATATGATCAAAATTATCAAGAGAACAGTCTCCGAAAACCATAAAAGTTGGCATAATGCACTGTTAAATGCAATCTGGGCAGATAGAGTAACTCCTAAAAATGTTGTGGGTAACTCACCTTTCTTTCTCGTTTACGGCAGGGAAGCGATTCTTCCACCACATGTCCTTCCATCTCTGCAGTTATCGTAAAAGGTACAGGAAGAAGACTGTCCCCCCTTGGAGAGTCGAATTAATGCTTTTTTAAAATTAGAGGAAGTAAGGGCGCAAGCAAAACGAAAATTGGATCAACATCAATTCATTGTTAAAAACTGGTTTGGTTCCAATTCTACCTCTGACAGAAATTTTGAGGTAGGTGACCTTGTCCTAAAATGGGACAAACCTCATGAGGGAAAAGGAGAGCATACTAAGTTTCAGAACTTGTGGTTGGGACCATTTTTAATTGCTGAGAAATTGGGTCCTAGTTCCTTCCGCTTACAAAATTTAGAGGGAAAATCAGACACCTTTCTGGTGAATGGCCAAGCTCTAAAAAGGTACTTTACCTGATGACACTCCCATGCACCCTGTGTAAATATTATCTGTTTTGTTTGCTGTTTGTTTTTCTTTGCTTATTTGTTTTGATTTTTCCTTTATGCTTATCGGTCTTTCTTTTGAAACATATATGCCTACACCTCGGGCTAGTTCAGACAAAAATAACAGAAAAATTTCCCCTCGAAAATGACTACTGAAAGTTGTTAAAAAATCAATTGCTATATTTCTCTGAGTTTTCAATCATGTTGAAGATAACTTGTTGTTTGAAAATTATTTCTTGATTTCAATCTACAACTAAAGGTATTCACGATCATCCATAAAAATTCTTTTTACGCTGTCCCTGTTCCTTAACAGAACAACTCAAAGGTGTCTCCCTGCTCTTGAAAGTCAGTTTCATTAACAAACTATTTCTAAATCTTGATGAAGGACAACTAAGAAAATTTTTCAAGGTCTATGACATACTAAGATGTGTTCAAAAACTAGAATTTTCAACGTCACCCTGCCCTATTAAATATCTTAAAAAACTAAATAAATTTTCAAAGAGTTGTGGGAAGTGCTTGTAAACCCGTCGTGATACTGAACAGGTCTGCTAGTAGTGGGTAAATGCATGCATGACACCAAGATAACTTCATCAGGGTACCGAACAGGCCCGCTGGCAGTGAAGCAATGTCAGGTAAAAGAAAATTCTCTGATATCGATTCTATTTTGACCTTAAATGTCCTTCGTTCTGATCTAGAATTTCTTGAAAGGATATAGATATCAGAGTGGGTTAATTGAAATCCATGTCAAGGCTATGGATGCCTGCTAGCAATAGTGGCCCTGTCAACGATATTGAATATTTTAACTTTAACATCGTGACTCTCTTCTGTTAAGATTGTTGTCAGTTTTCGTCTCTTTAAAAATAACAGTTGTCTGAAACTAGAATGCATTATAATTATTTGAGATGCTCAGACAACTTTTCAGTTGTTTTCGATTCGAATATTTTTCTAATTATCCTAATCTGAACTCGTTCTTTTGGTAGAGATAACTGCTTCTCCCAGCATGTCTCCATTGTTGGCAGCAAGTATATAATTATTATTTTTATAAAGCTGCCTACACGGGGTCTATGAATTTTTTCTACTTTTCATAAACATTTCTCCAAACGATAGTTGTAAATCATCGCATTTTATTCATACATTAGTTTTCATGACTGAAAGCATGAAAACTCACAACTATCGTTATCATTATGTTTCAAAAATTTCATTGGAAACATATCGTTTGTGACAGAATTGTGATTTCTTGCTATGGACATGTTGCTCTCATTGTTTATGATCATTTCAATTCTAGGAATTCCTAAGAAGCTTATGGTTTTTTGAATGAAATACCCCCCATCAATTGGTATTTGATTTTTGTATTAATTTTGGTTTGATGATTAACCATATTTCTTTCATGGAAACTTTGGCTTTTCAATTCTAGTGAATTACCTATCTTTGCAATTAAATTTGGATGCGCGCACAATTTTTTAAAGTACTCTATCCTAGCATGTACCCAATGCCAAGGTGGCATATGTAGTACATGATACCATCACTCCCGAGTATGGTCACGGGCTTCACAATTTTTTTCTCACACGCATTGTGATTAACACCTTTGCCCACCGTTTGAATTATCATAGCATTGTTTTGATAAGGCTCGGGGCTATGGCTCTTTGGTATTTTTCCAAACTCTACCTGTGAGTTCTTTGTTAATTCCATTCCATTCGGCATGGCTCTAGTGGTAAGGTTCGAACCGAATGGTGTCCAGACTCTGCTTTCATATGATAACGCTAGGGAGGATCTGGAAAAGAACGGTTGGTGTTTGTTCATTGAAAAATTTAAGGGCTTTAACCTCCAGGTCACCCAAGAGTTTTCCTTAACCTTTGATGGTTGTAGGGCAAAGATTGGTGATGTGCAGTTAGAATTAATAGAATATTTCTTAAGCCAAGCCACGGGATTGCCAACAGTTGGTCAGAAATGGTTCAAGAATGCGAAAGTGGAGGAGGTCCCTTGGACGTTACTGTTTACCTCACACAAAATAGCCAGCTGTGATCAAGGTATGTCGATTTCATTCTTGAAACCTAGATGGCATGATTTACTTGTTGTCGTGAAGCAATTCTTCACTTTTGAGTGTTGATTCAGATTGGTTTTCCTATATCATCTATGCCTCCTCATGAGTTTTATTGGATTTCCATTGAATATGCCTTACTACCTATTCAGAAGTCTGTACAAGATGGGTAAACGGTTTAGGAAACAAAGGTATGATTCGAGTTTATTCCATCATAGTTTAATTAAAATTATCCTCATGCACCAGTTGCAATTACAAAACAATTGTTCGGATGCATTCATTTCACGAAATGGCTTTGGCAATAGTGAGTTGGGACAGGTAGATAAACCAGTCATTGTTGAAACCCTTGTGAACCCTACAGCCTCTTCTCCATCTCTCCTGGCCTGTGATCTTTCCCCTAATAATGAACCCTCGACCTACCCTGATGTCACTCGACAGGAAAATCAACCGAGTTTTCATCCAAAGCATAGCACTAAAAATGTTAAAAAAAACCACAAGAAAGAAGCTAAAGGGCAGTGTTGATGTTAATTTCAAGAACAAAAGGGCTAGTTGTTTAATTTCTCGATGTGATCAAAATAAATTGAAACCATGTGCAAACACAATCAAAACGATTGATGTGAGTGAAGACTCAGATTCAGAAATTGAGAAATTATTTGCTGAAGAGGACCCTATGTCATACGGGCTCTACCCTGACCAACCCTATGACTATGTTAGCAATCTGCCTCCTTGTCTAAAGGATAAACCATAATTTTTTGGCATCCAACTCTGTGATAGGCCTACCTTTCACGTGGACTATTCTTCGACCCTTAATTCTATCAGTGCCAATACATAGTCCTTACAGTCATAGTGTGATGAGTGTCGATCGTGGATCGACAGGTACTATACTAATGTTCCTTTGCTACAGTCACAACTCAAGTCTTTAAGGGACCAAGTTGATAGATTGACAAATGAAAACACCAGATTTGAGTCCATTATGCAAGGGAAGGAGAAACAATTGAAAACTACAGGTCGTGTCATTTTAAAGACTGTAGAGGCAACAACAGCTATCGTAAACTCCAAGATTTCTTGATATGTTTTGATTGCATGATTTGAGGTATGATCTTTTTAAATTTTAGCATGATTTTGTCACTCTTAAGTTGGGATATTCTATTTGATTGAATAAACTATTTTTCTTGTTAAGATTAGTTTGTTTGTTTATTTTTTTAAATATGATTTCATTTGCTATTATAACTAGCTACAAAATCGTAAGATTCTATAGCCAGTTAAGAAAATTTTAGTTGTTTTATTTAATAATTGAAAACATATCTGAAACCTTCTCATTTTCATTTGTTTTTTAGGATGATTAAGGATCCCATGATTTCCAAGAAGATATGGGACACTTTTGAGATCTCCCAGCCATATCAACTTTGTGTTTTAAGTAAATAGATTAGGTTGTTGGTAGTTTTTGATATTCGGTGAAATCAAGGTGGTTGCATCCCCCATATTTTTGAAACAAACTTGATCTTATCAACAAGAAACAATTGTGTTTCCTGAAACCTATATAAATCTATTATTTTGTAAACATGAATCATCTCAGCCTGGGGGCAAGACTATGGATGTTTCACTACAGACTTGAATGGAATATAATACACATCACAGCTTTAGCTTTTCTGTATGATGTTTTTATTCAAGTCATGTTAATTTCAATTTGTTAATAGATTATGATTGCTTTTGTTATCATGTTTTATTATCAATTGGTACGATCAAAGATTATATACTATCCATATTTTAATGTCCCAGATATAAAACACAGTAATCATTCGTTCAATTTGAATTAAGAGATTTATCTCTAATTTTGATCAAACGTTTATACACAAGTTCTCACAGGAAGAATTACCTTATTGTGGTTGCTTGTAAAATTATAAGATTACTGTGACTGCATCTATTATGTGTTCTGTGATTATGATTCAAACTCCATCATTACTTCTTCACATTTATTAGGAGCAATTTCAAGATCTGTTGGAGGTTTACCTCATGAGATAAGGTGACTAGACGCTACACATTGAACAGATATTGGATGCGATAATAGGTCATCCTGTCATTTGATTTCATTAGTATAATAAATATAGAAGTTCCCTGTAGTTAAAACACTTTCTACCATCTTCTATTTCTTTTGTTTAATTAGATAGTTTGATATTTGATTTCGTAAATATAAACATCACAAGAAAACAAATCAAAAAAATTAGATAACAACTTTACTGTTGTTTAAAAAATCAATTTACATTTGATTTTCACAGATTTAGATTAAAATTCATAGTTTGTACATATTATATATATATATATATTAGAAATAGAATTATTTGTATATATTGTGCATATGATAAATATAATTATTTTATAAGTATTGATTAGTTAAACTCTAGATATATATTAGATGTATGTACATTTATTAGCAATTGTTATTTATTAGATCATTGTTTTTCATTTAGTTATTTTTTTCCTTTCTTTAGGGCTTAGATCGGCCAACAGAGCCGCTAAACCTGTCATAGTGAATTAATCCAAACGTCTTGGGTTAATTAGACAACCCTGGATCGGATTCATTCCTCCAATTGACGAGCGGTCAATTTTGCTCGTCAACACCACCTTCAAACATTGAGGGGATTCTTCCCTTATTTCCTCCAACAAACCAAATTTCGCCCAAAAAAGGGCAGCACTCCCTCAAAAGGGGCATAGAGTGCTGGAACGCTCCTTTATAAAGGAGTATAGAGTGTCAATGATCCCTGTCAGTAGGTAGGGGAGCGCTCCCTCCCAAAATTGATGTTTTAGTGGCTTTTTCAGTGGCAAAAGATTTGTACTCCTTGTCAACTGATTTCTCTTCTTCAAAACTATTCTTTGAGGTGTCTTAAGTGTCCTTATGATTTCGTTAGAGGTACGCCATAGGAAATATGGTAGTATAATGTTTGTGACACTTGCGACACTTGTGGTCAAGATGGGACAGTTGCAGACAAGATGCGAAACTTACAACATTTGTAATGACGACACTTGTGACACTATTGAAGTGAGTTATTTTGATGTGTAACAGATTGCCCCCCAAAGTGAGAAGTCATAAGACGATGATGACTGAAGTACTTTGTAGACTTTTTTGAGCAAGGGTGTGGACGCAGAGTAGCCGGAAAATGCTGCACACAACTATCAAACAAATATTATGACATGTTTCAAACCCAAGGCAGGCATACCTATGTTTGAGTGATAAAGACTTTTTAGGTATGGCCACCATAAAATACATTGTGGATCCATAATTATATTGAAAAAATTGTATATCCACTAAATATACAATGTGGATCTATACTCCTATAACCTGAACTGATCATAGCCACAAAGAATACATAGTAGATCTATGAGACGACAAGACATAGCCACGACCAATACAAAGTGGATCTATGTAACAGTGTATGTGTCATAGTTCAAAATAACTCCTTCGCAACTTGGGAAAAGTACATATAAGAGTGATAAATCAACCCAGGGTCTTCTTACTGATCCCGATGTAGTATGAATCTGACCATGTGAATAGATTTCCTAATGTCGAACATGGTAGAAACCACTTGATTACTAGTCAATGAGGTAAACCATTAACAAGCGAGAGGGAGATCACCATTGATGTCGATGATTCCAAAGGTACTATAGTACATTCCTATGAATGTGAATAGATGAGTTGAAGTTGAACATCCCTGGAATCATCTGATTAGAGGTCAATGATGTAAACCCACTGTCAGACATGAGGAGGCCTGCCATTGAGGCATGCAGGTCCCAAAGTACTAACAGGTTTCTAAGACTAGCTCTTGGATAATGTGATGAAATCGATAGGAACAGACTCATTGAGGGAGGGCCTTGATGTATCCCCCATCAACGACACAAAACGGTCATAAAGATGTAACTGGTATATCAAATGAACATGGACTGACACGGGTATTGAAACAAGATATTTATGATGGTTGAATCTTAAAGAAGGTACTTCCCTTGAACACCGAGGTATAACAAATAAAACTTGACATGGACCAAAACTTGATAATGCAATGTATGTTGTGAATTTAAGTCGGGTGACCCAAAGGAGTGAGGAAAATCAAAGGATTGGTTCAGTGTAGAGGTTTAACAGATTGAAATGCATGCAAAGATAAAATGTCATGTTCAAGGGCGACTGTAAGGGTTATTGGTAATGTTTTCAAAAACTGTTTGGCTTGTTTCCTTCAACTTTTCCCCCATCCAGATAGAAGAGTACCTCTTTTTAATTTAACGAGCTCAAGGAGGGTAACACATGCTCGATATGACTCACCTTCGGTAAGTCCCTCTTCCTTTGTTTAGAGAACTGGAAGAAGTAAGGGTTTGGTCTCATAGGAGCCCTTCAATGTGTAATTGTTTAACGAGTCTAGAGAAGGTAAACTCGATAGTTTTTCATATTTAGAGAGTCTGAAAACAACTTAAAGACGACTCCAATGTTGTCATTTTTCGTAATGTTCATCTTGCGAGGCCGAAAAAGAGATAAATTATCACTCGAAAGACGCCTTTTCAAACCTTTTAATGAGTGGGAAAGGAAGCAAGATCACTCGACAATATTTTCATGTTTAGAGAGTTTGAAAAGAGCTTAAAGGAGACTCCAGGGGGTTCCTTTTTCGTGTAACCATGCAAGCTCGAAAAAGAGATAAAAGGTTTCTTGGTTTCATTCTCATGTATTTACGAGAATGAGAAAGAACAAAGACTAAGCTCGGTATGCCCCCAGATTGAAAGATAGTGGCTTAAATCTAGAATGATCATCAAAGGTTGGAGACATGCCACTCAAACTTTAATTCATTCATCGACTTTGAGGTTGTCACCAATTTCTCTACTAGATGGAGAAAAAGGATAAGGGTGGATGAAATGAAGGTTCAAATACGAGGCCTAACGAAAGACTCGAATTGACAAGAGAGGTGATTGTTTCATTTTTTAATGAGCTTGAAAAAGGAAAATAACTATGATCAGGGCTCCAGGTTAAATCCCTAGATCCCTGTTTCATTTTTTAACGAGCTTTCTATAGAGAGGAAAACTATGCTCATAGCCTCTGTTTCATTTTTTAAACGAGCTTGCCATAGAGAAGAGAAACTATGCTCGTGGCCTCTGTTTCATTTTTTAACGAGCTTGCTACAGAGAGGAGAAACTGTGCTCGTAAATTCTGTTTCATTTTTTAACGAGCTTGCCACAAAGAAGTGAAACTGTTCTCGTGACTTTTTGTTCATGACTTCCAAGAGGATAATGCTCTGGAAGGACACCATGTCAAGGGACAAAAATCGGTCATGGATTCCAAGAAATATTCATTGGATGGAAGAAGAATGCTCTGGAAGGAACACATGTCGATGTCTGTGATAGGGGTAAGGAGATCAGGTTCCAAAATATTTACCGAAGAGATCACCATGTCAACTACCAGATCCAAATCATCGGAAGTTGAAGTCATGGGAGACAACGAAAAATCAACATCAGGAGGGAAGATAGAGTGTATATCTTCCCAAATTTCTTCACAAGGGGGAAGAAAAGAGGATCAATGATGGTTATCAGCCCAAGGTATCTCCTCAATGCTTAGAATTCCCTAATAGATTCATCAAAGGGAAAAATTGGGGAAATGTAGTCGATCGCAGATGACAAGAAATTTAACCACGATGGCATCGAATAACTATCAGGTGTCAAAAGATGTTGGTCATCCGAGGAGGGAGAGGCAGATTGGATAACAACGTATGAGGTTTCAGTTGGACTAAGTGGTATGGTGTCACCTAGTGCATCGAATTCCAAAGGACTAGGTACAATCCAACGGTCAGATGATTCTAAAGATTGATAAGTCGTGGTTGAAATCATATCGACGGTGGAAATATGATGTGTAGTTGGTGGAAGTGGTGTAGGGAAGGTACCCATAAGGATAGAATGTTTCAGCAAGCCAACAACAATGCTTTCATATGTGATCTTGGGATCTCCCAATAATGGAATATTGTTGGTAGCGGGAGTGCGAGCGTCGGGTGTACAGAAATCTAACTGATAGACAATGAAAATTTTTCCATGATGAGGAAATTGTACACATCAAAACACCGACGAGGAAACGACAATCATACAATATAACCAACTTCTTCCAAGTAATAAGTTGTAATCAAGGGGAGCATTGACCACCTCGACATCAACAATGACGGTTTTTCCGCCCGACCGGATGGGAAGGGACTGTAAAATCCCATAGGGATGAAAACCTCACCCATCGAATGCACGTAACATCATTGGGGATTTGTTAAGTGCAACTGATTTTAAAATTTTCCAACATGCTAAAGACATGACACAAGTAGAGGCTCCCTCATCCAAGATGATTCGGTGAATTTGTTGATTGTGAACAACAACATCAATTTGGGAAGCAAGTTGGTGGGAGAGTCGAGATGTATAAGTATCCAGGTTAAACATGATATTGTTGTATGACTCAGGATCAACAACGCCAATAGCAGCCAAGAGCATTCTACGTTGACTGGGGTAGTGTTGTATAACTTCTAATGTAGACATAACACACGGTGCTTGAGCCAAATCGTCAACAATATTGTAGTTTTGGGTGACACGTGAACTAGTATTAAAGGTATATTTATGGATAGTTCTCTTAGGAGGACATAAGATAGAGTCAAACGTAGGTTTCTCAATCTGAAGTGGTCCAGACGGAGGATTAACTGATGGAGGACTAACGAAGGACGGTGATGGATCCGATAAAGTATCGGTACCGTTAGTGACTTTTCCTTTGTCAGGTTTAACCAGTGTGTTGTATGTATTAGAGAGAGTTTTCAAATTAATCCCATTAAACATATAAATATGGGCACTTGTCGAGGCCTCATCATGAGGATGGCTAGAACTACCCCCAGGAGAGGGGGTTTGAGCAACCATGGATTGTTGTTGTGGAAAAGGCTGAGTAAGCACAACAGGTTGTGGGTTTCCCTGGAAAAGTTTGGCCACTTCATTGCGATGTGGACAGTCTCGAGTGTACTGATCGTCACCACAAATGATACTCGGGAATTTAAGTTTCTTTTGTGGTTTCTTTTCGGTAGCAGGTGTTTGAGCTTGATTTTTTGGTTGTTCATTGTTATTAGTATTTTTTGGTTTATTTTTTTATTTCTTCTTACCTCCAGATTGTTGTGAAGGGGCATATTGAACTGCATTCACCTCAGAGATATGAGTTTGGGGGGAGGTAGAGGAGATTTTGGTCGACTAGGAAGTAGATTGAGTTTTGATGGAACCGATAACACCGTCTGCATGAGATGAGGATGATGGCTTGGATGGATCGGCCTTAGCTCGATAAGAATTCAAAAGAAACTCATACAAAGTACCATATTGTGAATAAACCAAATCTAAGTACTGAGCTCGAGCAATGGTTTCTTCCTTGGTGACTATGCCACCCATAGCCACATCACGAGCGATCGGGGGTAAAAGTGATTCAGTAAACCATTACGCCAATAATTGGTCAGGAATAATTGCTTTGATAATCCTTCATCATCGTCTCGACTTATGAATATGGTCAGAGATATGCACGGAGTCAGTTTGACAAAGGGAGGTTAAGAGTTCAGTACCCGTCTCATAGCGAATAGGTAGTTGAAAGTGTGTGAGGAAATACATGGCAAGGGAGTTGAAATCATGAAAAGAAGCATGTGGTAGTTCAATATACCAGTTTGCTGCAAAGCCCGTAAGTGTTCGTTGGAAAAGATGCAAAAGTATAGAATCATCCATGAGGGAGTTTGATGAACACCACAAATGGAAAGTCAACACATGGTTATTTGTATCTTCTCGAGATTTTCCGTCAAATTTCGGAACTGGACACTGACATCCTTTTAGATCTAATTAAGCTAACATACGAAGAGGAAGAAGAAATATGTGTACCTTGTTAACAACATTTGTCCTCACAAAGTCCAAGCTGAGCTCAAATATTGAGCTCCTCGATAGGTCCTGTAGAATAAACAAAGATACAAAGAACTTCCTATTCTATTAAGATTAGCTCAAATATAGATCTATCTATTGCATACAAATTCATGTGGAACAAACATAAATTTGAAAGAAACGGGCCAAGCATTGATTATTAATGAGAACAAGTAAAAGGTTCTTACAATCCTTTGATGGAGGTGCAATAGCCTCTTCCATCTCTCCTTGTCCAAACCCTTTGCTCAAGTAATCTACACTGATTATTCTTCAATGGCATCTTACGTATGAGATCATAAGTTTCATATATCCAATCTTTTCTATACCTTTCACCATGAGAAGGCCTCCTTATATAACCTTGGAGAGGCCAAACCACTTGAGAGATCTTTGGGATAAGTTGATTATTCCTCTCCTTCATTTGTGGATCTTCCCTAAGATCATGCCTTGACCTTCTATTCAAATAAAACCACCTTCAAAAATTGAGGGGATTCTTCCTTGATTTCCTCCAACAAACAAAATTTTGCCCAAAAAAGGGTAGTGCTCCCTAAAAAGGGGCATAGAGCACTAGAACGCTCCTCTATAAAGGAGTATATAGTGCCAACGCTCCCTGTAAGTAGGTAGGGGAGCGCTCCCTCCCAAAATTTATGTTTTAGTGGATTTTTCAGTGGCAAAAGGTTTGTACTCCTTGTCAACTGATTTCTCTTCTTCAAAACTATTATTTGAGGTGTCTTAAATGTCTTTATGATGTCATTAGAGGTACGACATAGGCAAGATGGTAGTATGAATTTTGTGACACTTGCGACACTTGTGGTCAAGATGTGACACTTGCGGACAAGATGCGACACTTACAACACTTGTAATGACGACACTTGCGACACTATTGAAATGAGTAATTTTCATGTGTAACACCAGGGACCAAGTTCAATAGAAGTTTACTCATCTCTTGGAGGAACTCAACGCAATGGGGACCATTCCTTCCTAAGGGGGGAGGAATGATCTAGGTGTATATTGGTGGCCACCCGCCTATTCCACTTGGATCCCCACCATTTTTTCTTTCAGTTTTTCAGTTTCCTTAATTGTAGCACAATTTACTATTTTTGGCATTTTTTTGGGTCCTAAACTTCCAGAGCCGTTTTGAGGCCCTAAACAACGTTTTTTGGGCATCAAAACTCTAGCGAGCATGAGCCCATTCCAACCTCAATATTCGTTGCCAGTAGTATGTTCCTTAGATAGATCATTATAACGATGTATCATGTGTGTCAAACGGAGATAGTATGCCAAAGTTACGACCCCAGGAAATTGATATACCAATTTACCCCGACGGGGCCCATATTTTGGCATTTCATCTCCTAGTGTTAGGTTTTTGGATGTTTAAGGTTTCCATTGTTTCTCAATAATATATAGTCCTTTGAGCCTCATTGTAATAAAAAATTCAGACGCATGTATCTTCCACATCTCTTCTCAAAGATAAGCTACCAATGCCCTAGGTAGTTTATTTCCATTCAGTCTGTAAACAAGTTTCACTCCTTTGATATTAATGAGATGAAGTGTTATTTCCATTGCATCTTTGTATTCATGGTTATTTGTTTATTATGTTGCATTCCTGCATAATTTTGTATCAAGAAGCCTTAGAAACTGCAATGAAATTAGATTCATCCCTAATAGGAGAAAATGACGCATGGATGGCTCAAGTGCAGTCACAATTAGCAACACTAAATATTCAGTTGCATAAACTACAAAAGGAAAAGCAAAATCTGAGGAATTATGGTGTACCACATGTAGAGAAAAATGTCACCATAAGAATGAATTTCCAATGTTTCATTAGTATTTGAATACAAGAGCTTTGAATCCACTAGGGATATGGTGCGATATTTGCAAATCGATGGGTCACCACCCTCATAATTTCCCATTGATGTAGAAGTACTAGAGTACCGCGAGAAATCTATTTTGTAACTTTTGCAATTCTATCGGATTTGAAGAGAATGATTGTCGCACATTTGATTTGATGAGAGAGTGCACTGCAGACACAAACATAGTCAAGGGAGAAGAATCCAAAGGAGGAGATTCGTAGTATAATACTCCAAGAAACATATATTTCGTTAAATTTGGAAAAATTATGTTACAAGGACTTCATCAACATTGCGTTTTTTGTAAATTGCCATATTAAATTAAGATGAGATAAACCAACTAGTAACCATGAATAGGTCAAACATGGGACTGCTAGGTACAATAGTATAAATGCACGATAGGAGTGTGAAATAAACTCTCATAAGAAATTGATTTGAGCTAAATCATCTTAGTATGTTTAACATCCAAGTGATATATTATTGTTATGGACAACAGACCCAACTCAATGTTTTAATTTGGTGCCTAATGACTCCATCCCCCTTGCCACAATTGAGGGAGTTGTGGGTGGGAGTTGTTGATCAAATGACGATGTTGTGAGGATTTTCTAAGTGGAGGGAGGGTGCATCCCTTGCATTGTCTTGGTAGAGGTAGAAATAGAAGTTACATTTTCATGCTTCTTATTTCCTTTAAGAAGCATTGGGGAGGAGGTGATCATTCTAGTAGTTTTCAGTGGGGGAGGCAGTCTCAAAAAAACACATCTAAGCCTAAAGCATTTTCTCATGAATATTAAGGTTGATCTAGGTATCTGAAGAAGTTTGTAACTAGCAATATTGATCTATCTCCACTCAAATCCATGAAGTACAGCAAGTGGAAGTGCTTAAATGGGGATTCATTTTGGTCCATTACTCATGTATGACCCTTTCAAGTAAGCTTGAGATTCCAGCCACTATGTCCCATTGACGTAGCCATGCCCTTTGCAGGTACTCAGGATGATTCATCTCATGTCCAGTCTGAAGCTGCCAAGTAGAACAACTTCATTGAGTGAATTCATCACATTTGCCAATAGTTTCATGACATATTGGACAGATCCAATGTTAATTACAAGAAGCGGCATGATCAACATCATGTGCAAAACAACTTTCAGGTGGTTGACAAAGTGTGGCTACATTTGTAAAATGAGCACCTTTTTGGACCCCACTGCAAGCTTTTCCCTCTCTAATATGGGCCATATACCATCACCAAGGCTATAGGGGACAATGCCTTCAAGCTCACTATTCCACCATTTCTTGGTTTTCACCCATTGTTCAATGTGGACCGCCTTCGGCCCTACTTTCCACCTCTATTGGACACATCCGACATGGCAAAACAACTCACACCAACATAGTTAAATCCAAACTGCATGGAACAAGCCACAACTAATCAGATTATGGACACACAGATCAAGAACACCCGGCAGCACAAGATCCAACTATATCGAGTAGTCAAAGAAAGTTGATTGCTACACTAGGGCAAGTGGCTCACGAGGGACCAATTTCAATAGAAGCTTCCTCATCTCATGGACGAACGCAACGCAATGTGGAGAATTGCTTCCTAAGGGGGGGAGGAATGATCTAGGTGGATATTGGTGGCCACTCGCCTATTCCACTTGGACTCTCACCATTTTTTCTTTTAGTTTTTCAGTTTCCTTAATTGTAGAACAATTTACTATTTTTGGCAGTTTTTCGGGTCTTGAACTTCTAGAGTTGTTTTGAGGCCCTAAACGACGTTTTTTGGGCATCAAACCTCTAGCTAACATAACCTTGTTCTGATCTCAATATTCGCTATCAACAGTGTATTCCTCAGATAGATCTTTCTAACAGTGTATCATGTGCGTCTTTCGATGTTTCATCTCCTAGGGTTAGGTTTTTGGATGTTTAGGGTTTCCATTGTTTATAAAAAATGTATAGGCCTTCGAGCCTCGTTGTAACACAGAGTTCAAAGGCTTGTACCCACCACATCTCTTCTCAGTGATAAGCTACCAATGCCCTAGCTAGTTTATTTCCATTCTGTCTGTAAACAAGTTTCAATTCTTTGATATTAATGAGATAAAGTGTTATTTTTGCTGCATCTTTGTATTCATGGTTATTTGTGTATTCTGTTGTGTTCCTGCATAATTTCGGATCAAAAGGGCTTAAAAACAACAATGAAATTAGAATCATACCTAGTAGGATAAAATGACGCATGGATGGCTCAAGTGTAGTCGCAATTAGCAACACTAACTATTCAGTTGCATAAACTACCAAAGGAAAAGAAAAATGTGAGGAATTATGGTGTTCCACATGTTGAGCAAAAGGTCACCATAAGAATGAATGTCCAATGTTTCAGTAGTATTTGAATACAAGAAATCTGAATCCACTAGGGATATGGTGCGATATTTGCAAATCGATGGGTCACCACCCTCATAATTTCCCATTGATGTATAAGTACTAGAGTACCGCGAGAAATCTATTTTGTAACTTTTGCAATTCTATGGGATCTGAAGAGAATGATTGTCACACATTTGATTTGATGAGAGAGCGCACTGCAGACACATACAGAGTCCAGGGAGAAGAATCCAAAGGAGGAGATTCGTAGTATAATACTCCAACAAACACATATTTCATTAAATTTGGAAAAATTATATTACATGGACTTCATCAACATTGATTTTTTTATAAATTGCCATATTCAATTAAGATGAGATAAACCAACTAGTGGCCATGAATAGGTCAAACATGAGACTGCTATTGATTTGAGCTAAACCATCTTAGTATATTTAACATCTAAGTGATATATTATTGTTATGGACAACAGACTCAACTCAATGTTTTAATTTGGTGCCTAATGACTCCATCCCCCTTGCCACAATCAAGGGGATTGTGGGTGGGAGTTGTTGATCAAATGACAATGTTGTGAGGATTTCCTAAGGGCAGGGGGGGTGCATCCCTTGCATTTTCTTGGTACAGGTCGAAATAGAAGTTACATTTTTACGCTTCTTATTTCCTTTAAGAATCATTGGGGAGGAGGTGATCATTCTAGTAGTGTTCAGTGGGGGAGACAGTGTAAAAATAAACACATCTAAGACTAAAGTATTCTCTCATGTATATTAAGCTTGATCTGGGTATTTGAAGAATTTTGTAACTAGCACTATTGATCTATCTCCACTCAAATCCATGAATTACAGCAAGTGGAAGTGCTTAAATGGGGATTCATTTTGTTCCATTATTCATGTATGACCCTTTCAGCTGGGCTTGGGATTCTAGCCACTATGTCCCATTGATGTAGCCATGCCCTTTGCAGGTACTCAAGCTGATTCATCTCATGTCTAGTCTGAAGTTGCCAAGGAGAACAACTTCATTGAGCGCATTAAGAACATTAGCCAATAGTTTCATGACATATCGGATAGATCCAATGCTAATTACAAGAAGCGGCATGATCAACATCGAGTGCAACACAACTTCTAGGTGGGCGAAAAAGTGTGTCTACATTTGCAGAATGAGTGCCTCATTGGACCCCACTGCAAGATTCTCCCACTCTGATATGGGCCATACACCATCACCAAGGTTGTAGGGGACAATGCCTTCAAGCTCAATATTCCAACATTCCTTGGTATACACCCATTGTTCAATGTGTACCACCTTTGGCCCTACTTTCCACCTCTACTGAACACATCTGACATGGCAAAACAACTCACACGAACATAGTTAAATCTAGACTGCATGGAACAAGACACAACTGATCAGATTATGGACACATAGATCAAGAACACCCGCCAACAAAGGAACCAGCTATATCGAGTTGTCAAAGCAGGCCAATGGCTACACCAAAGCAAGTGGCACACCAGGGACCAAGTTCAACACAAGTTTCCTCATCTCATGGAGGAACTCAACGCAATGGGGGCCATTGCTTGATAAGTGGGGAGGAATGATCTAAGTGGATATTGGTGGCCACCCGCCTATTCCACTTGGAACCCCACCATTTTTTCTTTCAGTTTTTCAGTTTCCTTAATTGTAGCAAAAATTGCTATTTTTGACAGTTTTTCGTGTCCTGAACTTCTGGAGCCGTTTTGAGGCCCTAAACGACGTTTTTTGGGCATCAAGACTCCGAAAACTATGAGTCCTTTTCAAATTCATTTTTCATTTTTAGTAGTGTATTCCTTAGATAGATATTTCTAACGATGTATCATGGGCATCAAACGGAGATAGTATGCCAAAGTTATGACCCTGGGAAATTGATCTACCAATTTACCCCGACGGGGCCCATATTTTGGCGTTTCATCTCCTAGGGTTAGGTTTTTCGATTTTTAGGGTTTCCATTGTTTCTCAATACTATATAGGCCTTCGAGCCTCATTGTAACACAGAGTTCAGAGGCCTGTATCCACCACATCTCTTCTCAGAGATAAGCTACCAGCGCCCTAGCTAGTTTATTTCCATTCTATTTGTAAACAAGTTTCAGTTCTTTGATATTAATGAAATGAAGTGTTATTTCCGTTGCATCTTTGTATTCATGGTTATTTGTGTATTTTTTTATGTTCCTACATAAAATCAGATCAATAAACCTTAGAAACTACAATGAAATTAGAATCATCCCCAGTAGGAGAAAATGATGCATGGATTGCTCAAGTGCAGTCCCAATTAGCAACACTAACTATTCAGCTACATAAACTACAAAAGGAAAAGAAAAATGTGAGGAATTTTGGTGTACTGCATGTTGAGAAAAAGGTCACCATAAGAATGAATGTCCAATGTTTCAATAGTATTTGAATACAAGAGCTCTGAATCCACTAGGGATATGGTGCGATATTTGCAAATCGATGGATCACCACCCTCATAATTTCCCATTGATGTAGAAGTACTAGAGTAGCACGAGAAATATATTTTGTAACTTTTTCTATTCTATCGGATCAAAAGAGAATGATTGTTGCACATTTGATTTGATGAGAGAGCCCACTGCAGACACATACAGAGTCCAAGGAGAAGAATCCAAAAGAGGATATTTGTAGTATAATACTCCAAGAAACACATATTTCGTTAAATTTGGAAAAATTCTATTACACGGACTTCATCAACATTGAGTTTTTTGTAAATCGCCATATTAAATTAAGATGAGATAAACTAGATAGTGACCATGAATAGGTCAAACATGTAACTGCTAGGTACAATAGCGTAAATGCATGATAGGAGTGTAGAACAAACTCTTATAAGAAATCGATTTGAGCTAAATCATCTTAGTATGTTTAACATCCAAGTGATATATTATTGTTATGGACAACATACCCAACTCAATGTTTTAATTTGGTGCCTAATGACTCCATCCCCCTTTCTACAATTGACGGGGTTCTGGGTGGGAATTGTTGATCAAATGAATTTGTTGTGAGGATTTCCTAAGTGGAGGGAGGGACCATCCCTTGAATTTTCTTGGTACAAGTCGAAATAGAAGTTAAATTTTCATGCTTCTTATTTACTTTAAGAAGAATTGGGGATGAGGTGATCATTCTAGTAGTGTTCAGTGGGGGAGGCAGTTTGAAAAAAACACATCTAAGTCTAAAGTATTCTCTCATGTATATTAAGGTTGATCTAGGTATTTGAAGAAGTTTGTAACTAGCACTATTGATCTATATTCACTCAAATCCATGAAGTACATCAAGTGGAAGTTCTTAAATCAGGATTCATTTTGGTCCATTATTCATGTATGACTCTTTCAGGTGGGCTTGGGATTCTAGCCACTATGTCCCATTGACGTAAACATGCCCTTTGCAGGTACTCAGGTTGATTCATCTCATGTCCAGTATGATGTTGCCAAGGTGAACAACTTCATTGAGTGCATTTAACACATTCACCAATAGTTTCATGACATATTGGAGAGATCCAATGCTAAACACAAGAAGTGGCATGATCAACATCGGGTGCAGCACAACTTCTAGGTGGGTGAGAAAGTGTGGTTAGATTTGCAGAAGGAGTTCCTTGTTTGACCCCACTGCAATATTTTCCCTTTCTGACATGGGCCATACACCATCAACAAAGGATGTAGGGGACAATGCCTTCAATATCAGTAATCCACCATTCCTTGGTTTTCACCCATTGTTCAATGTGGACCGCCTTCGACCCTCCTTTCCACCTCTACTGGACCCATCCGACATGGCAGAACAACTCACACCAAAAGAGTTAAATCCAGACTGCATGGAACAAGCCACAATTGATCGGATTATGGACACACAGATCAAGAACACCCACTAGCAGAGGATCCATCTATATCGAGTTGTCAAAGCAGGCCAACTCCTACACCAGGGCAAGTGGCTCAACAAGGACCAAGTTCAATAGAAGCTTTCTCATCTCATGGAGGAACTCAATGCAATGGGGACCATTTCTTCCTAAGGGGGGAGGAATGATATAGGTGGATATTGGTGGCCACCTCCCTATTCCACTTGGACCCCCACCATTGTTTCTTTCAGTTTTTCAGTTTCCTTAATTATAGCACAATTTACTATTTTTTGCAGTTTTTTGGGTCCTGAACTTCGAGAGCCATTCTAGGGCCCTAAACGACATTTCAGTTCTTTGATATTAATGAAATGAAGTGTTATTTCCGTTGCATCTTTGTATTCATGGTTATTTGTGTATTTTGTTGCGTTCCTGCATAAATTCGGATCAAGAAGCCTTAGAAACTGTAATGAAATTAGAATCATCCCCGGTAGGAGAAAATGATGCATGGATGGCTAAAGTGCAGACGGAATTAGCAACACTAACTATTCAGTTGCATAAACTACAAAAGGAAAATAAAAATGTGAGGAATTCTGGTGTACCACATGTAGAGAAAAAGGTCAACATAAGAATGAATGTCCAATGTTTCAGTAGTATTTGAATACAAGATCTCTGAATCCACTATGGATATGGTTTTATATTTGCAAATTGATGTGTCACCACCCTCATAATTTCCCATTGATATAGAAGTACTAGATTACCGTGAGAAATTTTGTTTTGTAACTTTTGCAATTCTATGGGATTTGAAGAGAATTATTGTTTCACATTTGATTTGATGAGAGAGCACACTGCAGACACATGCAGAGTCCAGGGAGAAGAAACCAAAGGAGGATATTCATAGTATAATACTCCAAGAAACAAATATTTCGTTAAATTTGGAAAACTTCTATTACACAGACTTCATAAACATTGAGGTTTTTGTAAATTGCCATATTAAATTAAGATGAGATAAACCAGCTAGTGACCATGAATAGGTCAAACGTGGGACTGCTAGGTACAATAGTATAAATGCACAATAGGAGTGTGAAATAAACTCTTATAAGAAATCAATTTGAGCTAGATCATCTTAGTTTGTTTAAAATCCAAGTGATATATTATTGTTATGGACAACAGACCCAACTCAATGTTTTAATTTGGTGCCTAATGACTCTACCCCCCTTGCCACAATCGAGGGGGTTGTGGGTGGGATTTTTTGATCAAATGACGATGTTGTGAGGATTTCCTAAGTGGAGGGAGGGTGCATCCCTTGCATTGTCTTGGTACAAGTCGAAATAGAAGTTACATTTTCATGCTTCTTATTTCCTTTAAGAAGCATTGGGGAGGAGATGATCATTCTAGTAGTGTTCAGTGGGGGAGGCAATCTCAAAAAAACACATGTAAGCCTAAATTGTTCTCTCATGTATATTAAGGTTGTTCTAGGTATTTGAAGAAGTTTGTAACTAGCACTATTGATCTATCTCCACTCAAATACATGAAGTACATCAAGGGGAAGTGCTTAAATGGGGATTCATTTTGGTCCATTATTCATGTATGACCCTTTCAAGTGGGCTTGGGATTCCAACCACTATGTCCCATTGACCTACTTGCAGCTAGTCAGGCTGATTCGTCTCATGTCCAGTCTGAAGCTTCCAAGGCGAACAACTTCATTGAGCGCATTCAACACATTCGCCAATAGTTTCATGACATATTGGACAAATCCAATGCTAATTACAATAAGCAGCATGATCAACATTGGGTTCAACACAACTTCCAGGTGGGTGACAAAGTGTGGCTACATTTGCAGAAGGAGTGCCTCGATGGACCCCACTGCAAGCTTCTCCCGTTCTGATATGGGCCATACACCATCAGCAAGGCTATAGGGGACAATGCCTTGAAGATCATTATTCCACCATTTCTTGGTCTACACCCATTGTTCAATTTGGACTACCTTCGGCCCTACTTTCCACCTCTACTAGACACATCCGACATGGAAAAACAACTCACACCAACAGAGTTAAATCCAGACTGCATGGAACAAGCCATAATTGATTGGATTATGGACACATAGATCAATAACACCCGTGAGCAGAGGATCCAGCTATATCGAGTTGTCAAAGCAGACCAACTCTTACACCAGGACAAGTGGCTCACCAGTGACCAAGTTCAACAAAAGTTTCCTCATATCATGGAGGAACTCAACGCAATGGGTTCCATTTCTTCCTAAGGGGGGTGTAATGATCTAGGTGGATATTGGTGGCCACTCGCGTAGTCCACTTGGACCCCCACCATTGATTCTTTCAGTTTTCCAGTTTTCTTAATTGTAGCACAATTTACTATTTTTGGCAGTTTTTCGGGTGTTGGACTTCTGGATCCATTTTGAGGGCCTAAACGATGTATCATTTGTGTCAAACGTAGATAGTATTCCAAAGTCATGACCCCGGGAAATTGATGTACCAATTTACCCCGATGGGGCCCATATTTTGGCGTTTCATCTCCTAGGGTTATGTTTTTGGATGTTTAGGGTTCTCATTGTTTCTCAATAATATATAGACCTTCAAGCCTCATTGTAACACAAAGTTCAGAGGCCTCTATCAGCCACATCTCTTCTCAGAGATAAGCTATCAATGCCCTAGCTAGTTTATTTCCATTTTGTCTGTAAACAAGTTTCAGTTTTTTGATATTAATGAAATGAAGTGTTATTTCCGCTGCATCTTTGTATTCATGGTTAGTTGTGTATTCTATTGCGTTCCTGCATAAATTCATATCAATAATCCTTATAAACTGCAATGAAATTAGAATCATCCCCAATACGAGAAAATGGCGCATGGATGGCTCAAGTGTAGTCACAATTAGCAACACTAACTATTTAGTTGCATAAACTACAAAAGGAAAAGAAAAATGTGAGGAATTTTGGTGTACCACATGTAGAGAAAAAGGTCACCATAAGAATAAATGTCCAATGTTTCAGTAGTATTTGAATACAAGAGCTCTGAATACACTAGGGATATGGTGCGATATTTTCAAATCGATGGGTCACCACCCTCATAATTTCCCATTGATGTAGAAGTACTAGAGTACCGTGAGAAATCTATTTTGTAACTTTTTCAATTCTGTTGGATCTGAAGAGAATGATTGTCACACATTTCATTGGATGAGAGACCGAACTGCAAACACATACAAAATTCAGGGATAATAATCCAAAGGAGGCCATTTGTTGTATAATACTCCAATAAACACATATTTCGTTAAATTTGGAAAAAATCTATTACACGGACTTCATCAATATTGAGTATTTTTTAAATCACCATATTAAATCCAGATGAGATAAACCAGTTAGTGACAATTAATAGGTCAAACATCGGTCTTCTAGGTACAATAGTATAAATGCATGATAGGAGTGTGAAATAAACTCTTATAAGAAATCGATTTGAGATAAATCATCTTAGTATGTTTAACATCCAAGTGATATATTATTGTTGTGGATAACAGACCCAACTCAATGTTTTAATTTGGTTCCTAATGACTCCATCCCCCTTTACACAATCGAGGGGGTTGTGGGTGGGATTTGTTGATCAAGTGACGATGTTGTGAGGATTTCCTAAGTGGAGGGAGGGTGCATCCCTTGCATTGTCTTGGTACAGGTCGAAATAGAAGTTACATTTTCATGCTTCTTATTTCCTTTAAGAAGCATTGGGGAGGAGGTGATCATTCTAGTAGTGTTCAGTGAGGGAGGCAGTCTAGAAAAAAAACATCTAATCCTAAAGTATCATCTCATGTATATTAAGGTTGATCTAGGTATTTGAAGAAGATTGTAACTAGCACTATTGATCTGTCTCCACTCAAATCCATGAAGTACATCAAGTGGTAGTGCTTAAACGGGGATTTATTTTGGCCCATTATTCATGTAGGACCCTTTCATGTGGGCTTGTTATTCGAGCCACTATGTCCCATTGACGTAGCCATGCCCTTTACAACTACTCAGGGTGATTCATCTCATTTCCAGTCTAAAGTTGCCAAGGTGAATAGCTTCATTGAGTGCATTCAACACATTCGCAAATATTTTCATGACATATTGGACAGATCCAATGCTAATTACGAGAAGCGGCATGATCAACATCGGGTTCAACACAACTTCTAGGTGGGGGAAAAAGTGTGGCTACATTTGCAGAAGGAGTGCCTCGTTGGACCCCATTGCAAGCTTCTCCCGCTCTGATCTGGGCCATACACCATCACCAAGGCTATAGGGGAAAATTTCTTCAAGCTTGGTATTCCACCATTCCTTGGTCTGCACCCATTGTTCAATGTGGACCACCTTCGGCCCTACTTTCCACCTCTACTGGACACATCCGTCATGGCATAACAACTCACACCAACAAACTTAAATCGAGACTGCAAGAAAGAAGCGACGACTAATCATATTATGGACACATAAATCAAGAACACCCGCCAGCAGAGGATCTAGCTATATCGAGTTGTCAAAGAAGGACAACTCCTAAACCAAGGCAAGTGGCTCACTAGGGACCAAGTTCAACAAAAGTTTCCTCATCTCATGGAGGAACTCAACACAATGGGGACCATTGCTTCCTAAGGGGGGAGGAATGATCTACGTTGATATTGGTGGCCACCCACCTATTCCACTTGGGCCCCAACCATTGTTTCTTTTAGTTTTTCAGTTTCCTTAATTGTAGCACAATTTACTATTTTTGGCAGTTTTTCGGGTCCTGAACTTCCGGAGTCGTTTTGAGGCCCTATATGACGTTTTTTGGGTATCAAAACTCCGACGAATATGTGTCTATTCTAGACTCTATATTCATTGTCAGTAGTGTATTCCTTAGATAGATCTTTCTAATGATGTATCATGTGCATCAAACGGAGATAGTATGCCAAAGTTACGACCCTGGGAAATTGATGTACCAATTTACCCTGACGGGGCCCATATTTTAGTGTGTCATCTCCTAGGGTTATGTTTTTGGATGTTTAGGGTTTCCATTGTTTCTCAAAATATATAGGCCTTCAAACCTCATTGTAACACAAGGTTTAGAGACCTATATCCCCCACATCTCTTCTCAGAGATAAGCTACCAGCGCCCTAGCTGGTTTATTTCCATTATGTCTGTAAACAAGTTTCAGTTCATTGATATTAATGAAATGAAGTGTTATTTCCATTGCATCTTTGTAGTCATGGTTATTTGTGTATTCTGTTGCGTTCATGCATAAATTCGAATCAAGAAGCCTTAGAAACTGCAATGAAATTAGAATCATCCCCAGTAGGAGAAAATGATGCATGGATGGCTCAAGTGCAGTCGCAATTAGCAACACTAACTATTCAGTTGCATAAACTACAAAAGGAAAAGAAAAATGTGAGGAATCCTGGTGTACCACATGTAGAGAAAAAGTTCACCATAAGAATGAATGTCCAATGTTTCAGTAGTATTTGAATACAAGAGCTCTGAATCCACTAGGGATATGGTGCGATATTTCCAAATCGATGGGTCACCACCCTCATAATTTCCCATTGATGTAGAAGTACTAGAGTACCGCGAGAAATCTATTTTATAACTTTTGAAATTCTATTGGATCTAAAGAGAATGATTGCCACACATTTGATTTGATGAAAGAGCACACTGCAGACACATACAGAGTCCAGGGAGAAGAATCCAAAGGAGGAGATTTGTAGTATAATACTCCAAGAAACACATATTTCGTTAAATTTGGAAAAATTCTATTACACGGACTTCATCAACATTGAGTTTTTTGTAAATCGCCATATTAAATTAAGATGAG
>JZKD02S1080668.1:49836-61588 GCA_000966675.3 Picea glauca | reverse complement strand
AGGATTTTAGTTGAACTTTGTATATGTCTCAAATTGTGATGTTTGATTATTGATGTTTTAATATAACTACAAAAAATATCAATTAAGATATTAATTTTCAAGATTAAGCAAATAATATTCAAATTTATTCATCTATGACCCATTAAGAACTCATTATCAATTTATTCTAATTTGTTTTATAATAAAAAAATATTTTTATTTACATGGAATTTTATTTCAAAAATACATCGCATTTATACACTCATATTAATGTATCTAACTATATAAACTTCAATAACCAACTTCCTGTCTTGTTGGCTTATATGAGATGATTTCAATTACAAATAATTGATTTAATAATTGAAATTTACAAAATGTTGATATGGATGGTGGAATCAAATGTCATATTGGTACAAAAATTTCAAAGACAACCATATATGACATATATCTAATGATGCTAAATAGTCCAGTTAACACTAGTTAATCATTCTATGTTTTATTAAAAAAATCATTTTTTTTCATGAAGTTTTATTTCAAAAAATACAACGTCACATTTGTAAATGTTTTATTAACAAATTTTTTTTTTACATGGAGTTTTATTAACGAAAGCATTTTTTTTACATGGACTTTTATTAACAAAAGAATTCACTAGAGAGACTCTTAGGATTATTTAGGGTCCTTTGGGTAGTTTATTTCCTCGAGTCCATTGCACCTGCATCCAAACCAATGATAATTAATAATATACACAACAATTGTATTAAAAAAAATGACTTTAGCATATCTCATTCAACAAATGCCCTTGTGTATAGGTGCAATACTGCTTACCTCCCTGAGTTTCCCCAAATGTTGTAAATGTCCAGGAAATTGCTTTCACTAGATAAAGAACTTGATTTCTTTGATTCGTTCACTGGGCACAAGCACAAGCGTTCGTTTAGCCAACAACAATCACAAATATTGAAACAAACTAGGGAGTGAACTGCAAGTTAAATTCATGTGATCTTCGATGCAATGGGTGATATCAAAAGATTAATAGCATTAAATGTGGGAGTATGACTTCACTTACCTTCACTTGTTGAGTTGATGCATTGATGCAATGATCGATGATTACATTATGTGTTTTAGCCCTTTGCATGGTGATTTGGTCGAGGTCGAGAGATATTTCGTGTTAATGCTTCGCTAATCACAATGCTTGGTCGGGTATTGATGATGTCATGAGAGTACATGTAGAGTGAGATAACGGTTTCAAAATGGTGAATGTGGTAGAACACATCTACACTTGGTTAGCGGAGCCTTGTGGTTGATGGATTTGGGGTCCCACTTTACCTGATGTAAATAAAGTGTGCATTTTGAAATCGACAGATGAGATCAAATCTCCTTTATTAATAGGATGACGAAAACTATTAGTGTATGATCCATCAGGCATCAGGTGATAGGAAATGCTAACATGGAAATCTAACGTGGAGTAAAAATATGTGTGGCACAATCCCACTATCTCACTGTGTAATTTGACGTGTCGAGGAGAGAAGTAGTGCATGGTGAAGTATCAAACACCCAATCACGAGATCAATGATTGATCCCATTGGATCTTAGAAAATATTTGTAAATTTTGCAAATACACATGTTTTCTTTGTTTCATTTTATTATATCTTCTAGAACAATGGGAAGGTGAAACAAACAATTGTGACTATTGGCCTTCCAAGTGCATCCCATTAAAAGTAATGAGAGCAGCATTGAAGAAGGAGGAAGGGAGATGCAAGGAAAAGGGGGAAAAAAACAACAGAAATGGGAGTTGAAAGAGGGTAGCCTGCTCAAAGTTGAGTGGAAGGAGTTAATGTGCATGCTCTCTCTAAACAAGGGTGTCTTTGAGCGTTGACCTTTGCAAATTTGTATTGTCGATGAGTAAAAATACATAGAGATTGTGTATATCTCACCCCATTGTATTTTTCTCCTCAGCATAATAAAAGTCCCATTTAAATGTTGAATCTGTGAGTTATTGCAATCTATGCTTTGGGAATTTGGTTTTGAATTATGACAATGTATGCATGATCTGTTGAAGTTTTTTTTTTCTTTATCCTGTAGCACTTGTTCAAACCATTCTCCAATTTCCTGCGATAATTTAAACTTGTTTGGGGGAATTTAAACATACATGGGAAACTTTACGGACCCTTAGGTGTTTTATTTACTGCATAGGAAAACTTATAATTACCTGGGATAATTGAAAGACCCATGGGATTATTTCTTCATTTTTGAACATATAAATTCATCCCTTGGATTTTATTTTCTACTGTGGGGAATCAAAATCGCCCCTGGATTCCTTTTAGTTGTTGAGGGTCACCAAATCTCCCTACAAACTTTTTCATTTGCTGTTGAAGATCAAATCCAACTCTAGATTTTTGTTTTCCAATTGTGGTTGACCCATTCCGACTAGGTTACTTTTGAAGTCAAATTTCCTTCATTTGGTCAACCCGACCATCAAATAATTTGATTGAGATTTCATTTGGTCGACCCAACCATCAAAAAATTCAACTTAGCTTTCCTTTGGTCAACCCGACCATCAAATAATTTGACTGGGTTTTGATTTGGTCAACCCAACCATCAAAGAATTCGATCAATATTTCCTTTGGTTGACCCAACCATCAAATCATTCAACTGTGATTTCATTTGGTCAAACCGACCATCAAATAATTCAACAGATGTTCCATTTGATTGACTTGAACATCAAAGCATTCAAATGGTCATCCATAAGGCTGCCTCAACTAGTGGGTGGTTGAATGGTTTATTATTTGATCGACTCAACTGATTGGCATATTGCAAGGATTATAACCAGACGAAGAAGATCAAGATATAAATAAAATTTGTATTGTTCAGTAGAATCTGTATTGGTGAGATGGATAGGACATAGGCCTAACATTTATGCATCAAATGGTATCAGAGAAGGTTCCAAAATCTTGGAGAATACATGCATGGTAAACACCCGCATCTAGTACCAAAATAGTGGACAAACATTGTTGTCATACCTACATAGAAGTAGAGCACCATCAATGGTGGGGTGTCATCATGAAGAAGATGATAGGGGATACCCATAGGTCAAATTGGCTTGGTTGGAACAAAGCATTGCTACAATGACAGAGTTAGTGACATAGTTGGTTGTAATGAATGGTAAGGAAGCACACTTAGCAGAGACTGAGCATGAAGAACACAATTATGGCCCATAAATTTCCAAAGGAGAGATGCTTCGAAACTCAGGTAATGACAAATACATTTCTTCATCTTCCAGTGTTCCTTTCAAAGTTGAAGCAAAGCTAGAAATACCCATTTTTAATAAAAAAACTAATGTTGAATCCTTAGATAGCTAGTTGAAACAATTGGAAGTTTACTTTGGTCTTTATTAAATCCAAGAAACACAATAGATCTCCTTTTCCCATTTCAATATGATCGAACATGCTTTTCTTTGGTGGGAGAGTTATGTGGATGCGCTAAGGATAGGAAAGAATCCCATGGTAATGAAATGGGAGGACTTCAAGGCATTACTCAAGTCACAATTCTCTACCATAGGCTACAAAGAGGAACAACTCATGAAGTTGCAGTACCTTCAGCAAGAACAGGGACAAGGAATGCAAGAGTACACTACTAAGTTCAGGAGGTATTCCATTAGGTTGGGTATCTCTTTGGAAGATCTCGAGGTGGTGATGAAGCACCTTGGAGGAATTTTTAGCCATATCTGAAGAGATTTGTAGATTCATGGTGTGAAAATCATAAATGAGGCGAGCAAGAAGGTTCTCTACATTGAGTTGGATTCCAAGAAAATATAGTAGGACATGGGCCAAGAAGAAACCAACAAGAAAAGAGAAAAGAAGATAGCATCCATAGACAATAAAAGTAGGGATCCTAATAGGCATTACAAATATTGTGATGTAGATGAACACATGGAAGAGAAGTGATGGAAAATTCAACCGTAATTATGTCCAAAGTGGTTAAAGTCCAAGAGGAAAACAAAGGAATCTACTAAGACAAAAGAAGAAGCAGTAGTGATCACCTCTAATCTTGATGAAACCACAATTTGCACCACATTGCAACAGGCGAATGTGAGTGGATATAAACATGAGTTATTCAAAATCAAAGTTCAAGTGAAGAACCAGAAGGAAAATCCCTTGTTCAACAATGGTTCTCAATGTAATCTAGTTTCCAAAATATTAGTTGATGAGCTTGGTCTAGAAACCTATGATCTGGTGCTGCCAAGTTCACTAGTATGGTTGCAAGGGAAAAATATTATGAGAATCACTCAAGTATGTAAAATTAATTTTTCCATTAGTGCCAACTATGTTGATGAGGTAGAATGTGAAGTTACACCATTGGACACCTGTGGAGTGATGTTGGTAGCCCCTACTTGTGGGATAGGGATGTTACCTTGTACATGAGAGAAACTAAGTATTGTTTGGTGATGCAGGAGCATCGCTCCATGTCAACAGCATGCCAGCTAGCCAACACATCCAACACGTATTTAATGAAAAAAGGGAGAGGCACATCCCTCTCAATTTTGAAATTCAAAATTTCAATAAATGTTGTAAGGCTTTTAATGCCAGACCACACCTTTGTATAGCTAGTGGTTGAGGTTTCCTTTAATGGTTTCCTACAGCAAGCCCAGGACGTATTCAGAACTGGGCATCCATTTATGTAATGTAGTTGTAGGAGCCGCTCTATGATAGCGATAGCTTAGAGACGGTGGTTGAGGATAATCTCATGGGAGCCCTCATTTGGTAAAAAAAAAAGGAAATTACAGTAGAGAGATAGGAGGAGAGACCAGAGCAGAGAGGTCTCCAGAGAGAGATGAGATTTGTTACAGTCCAGCCTTTGTAAACATTTGTATAGACATACAGATTAATAGAAAAGAAGTTTTTCCTGCAGACTGTGTGTTTGACGTTTACATGTTTTTATGCGTTTCATGTTTTAAATGCATAACTAGTGAAGCATTGCATAAGTTTAAATTTATTCATGTCTTGGAGTTTCCGAGTGCAAGGAGTGCACATAGTCTGCAAGGTGTGCATTGACAGAGGTGAGACAACCTTAGGAAAGCTCAAGAGGGATAGCGTTGAACCTTCATCAACAGAGGTACAAGGAGTACACTTAAGGGAACTCTCTTTCGAGTTCGGCGAGGAGACAGAATCACTGAGGATTCTGGAGAACTCTGCCAGGAGGGCATTGAGTTGGTTTCGTTTTGAAAAGAAGGAACTCTTTCGAGTTCTGAGGAAAGGGAAGTGTCGAAGAGAAGACACTCATAGGGCTGCTGAATACTCTGTAGGCTCTACAAGGTGTGCATCGAGTAGAAGAATGCCAGGAGGGAGTGAGGCATTTCTTTCCAAGAAACAACCTCGAATCTGAGTTATTCGAAATCTCAGGAGCACCAGGAGTGTGTGAGAGTGGACTTGTTCTAAGTCCATAAGCTCAGAAGAGAAAGAGAAATAAGAACACGCACAAAGAAAACCTTTGGAGGTTTCTGAGTTGACAAAGCTCAGGAGGGACAACGTTTCTATAATGCAGACGAGACCCAAAGGAACTGAGATCGAAAGAGGAGGAGTCGAAGGTCGAGACCTTCGAGACTTAGAAAATATTCTAATTCAAAAAGCCAAGAAATCTTAGGAGGAGAGCGCGCAAGGAGGCAAGATCTGAACCATCAGATCTAGTGCCAATACCCAACAACCATTGGATCAGGTGAAGGGGCACAGAGTTTAACCTCTGGGAGGTCGTGCAGGAGAGAAGTTGAAACAGATGGTGGAGACACTTCTTGGAGAAGTATGAAATCCTAAGAGCCCTAAAATCGCACCAAGTTATGAGGGATTTAAGCGCTTAGAAGCACCCCTGGGGAGGAACCATATGGACGGTGGAGACACTTTGTGGAAGAAGTGTCGAAGTTGCGAGAATCGTTGGATATTGCAGAGTAGCAAGGAGATTAAGGTTGAGTGTCTTCCAACACTCTAAGGCATTGAATTTCACTATTTCAGAGTTTGGGGTTGGGAGAGGCAAGGTATTTTGAAGTCGCTACATCGCGAACTCCTGGTTCGCGAAATCGCACCAGTCGTCAGATCTAGAGCATGATGGCCTGAGAGCCGCTAGATCTAGGATACGTGCATAGGGTTGAGTCCCTGGGAGGTGCACAGGAAAAAGGATATGGGTCGTCAAATATATCACCAAGGACCAATAGCCATTAGATCCAGAAGGAGGTGCGAGGGGTTTAATCCTTGTAACAACAGAGAGAAGAGGACTTGTCAAGTCCTGAAAGCATTGGGGCTATCCATTTTGGAGGACAGGTGTCAAAGATCCAAGCCCTTTTCGACATTTTGGGCACCGAAAGTTCGAGGAGAAGGAGTCGTGAGATAAGAAGTCCCAGCTCATGAAAATGTCAAAGCATCAGGACCGTTCATTAAGGAGACACGTGGTGAGTGGTCAAGGTTTGGGGAAAACCCCGAAAGGTTCTCTCAAGGGGTAGTACTTTGGAATTTCTGGACCGAGGAGGTTGAAGGAACAAGAACCGCCTACAACTGGAATCATGAAATCGTGGATTCTGAAATCCTGAAAAGTGGACCATGGTCACAGGTAGATTTTGGCATTTTGGGACACGGGAGTTTGAAGGACCAAAAATTGTTGTAGCCGGAATCGTGAAAGGCCAGTAGCACTTTTTCGTTAATCCCTTTTCATCATTTCGGATACCAGGAGTTGGAAGGACAAGGAGCCTGGGAGATATCGCATGTAGGAGTCCCGAAACCCTAAAATGTGAAAGGTGTGTTAGTTCAGAACAGAGTAGAGCGTCAAAAGTTGAGCGCGTGCATAGGTTTTCTCAAGGCCTGTGCCAGAGGAAAAAGGGACCTGTGGATTTGTTCAAAGGGTTCCAATAGGAGCCTGAAGAGCCATTTTAGCTTAGGGAAGAGAGCAATCAAGAGACTGGGAGGTCAGTGGACCCTGCTGAGGTAGGGGATCTGCATCACTTGGTCAAGGGTGGAAAGGAATTCCTAGTCAAAGCACATCAAGATAAAGAGAGTACAACTCCTCTATCAGTGAAAGAAGGGCAGACAAGAAAGAAACAAGCCACCTTCGTCAACAATGGAATGGTGGATAGGAAAATAGAAGACTTATGCTTCTATCTCCTTACTGGTCCAACTTTAGGGGAACAAAATCCTTCAAATGGGGAGGTGTGATCCGAATTGGATATTTGAAAATATTTGTAAATGTTGTAAATACACATGTTTTCTTTATTTGATTTTATTCTGTCTTCTAGCACAATGGGAAGGTGATACAAATAGCTATGACTATTGGCCTTCCAAGTGCATCCCATTAAAAGTAATGAGAGAAGTAGTGAAGAGGGAGGAAGGAAGGAAGGGAGATGCAAGGGAAATGGGGGAGGACAACAACAAAAATGGGAGCTCGAAGAGGGTAGCCTTCTTTAAGTTGAGTGGACGAAGGAGTTAATGTACTTGTTCTCTCTGAACAAGGGTGTCTTTGAGCCTTGGCCTGTGCAATTTTGTATTGTCAACGAGTAACAATACACATAGATTGTATATAGTTCACCCCATTGTAGTTTTCTACTCAGCATAATAAAATTCCCATTTAAATGTTAAATCTATGAGTTATTGCAATCTATTCTTTGGGAATTTGGTTTTGACTTATGATAATGTTTGCATACTCTGTTGAAGTTTTTTTTTCTTTAGCCTGTAGCACTCATCCAAAGAGTTCTCCAATTTCTTGGGAGAATTTATGGACACATGGGTGTTTTATTTACTTCCTCAGAGAACTTATAATTACTTGGGAGAATTCAGAGACCCATGGGAATATTTCTTCATTGCTTAACATATAAATTTGTCCCTTATATATATTTTTTCTTTTGTGGGGAATCAAAATCTCCCCTATATGTTTTTCAATTGTTGAGGGTCACCACATCGCCCTACAAACTTTTTCCTTTGTTGTTTAAGATTGAATCCACCTCTCGATATTTTGTTTTCCAACTGTGGTCAACCCATTCCAATTGGGTTACTCTTGAACTCGATTTTCCTTCATTTGGTTGATTTGACCATCAAATAATTCAACCGAGATTTCATTTTGTCGACCTGAACATCAAATAATTTTACCGAGATTTCCTTTGGTCGACCCAACCATCATATAATTCTACTAATCTTTCCTTTGGTCAACCCAACCATGAAACAATTCAATAGCGGTTTCCTTTGGTCGACCCGACCATCAAAGAATTCGATTGGGATTTAATTTGGTTGACCCAACCATCAAAGGATTCAACTGGGGTTACATTCAGTTGAATCGACCATCAAATCCCATAAGGGAGACTCGACCAGTGGGTTGTCGACTGGTTTATTATTTGATCGACTCGATTGATTGGCATATTGAAAGGATTATAACCAGATGAAGAAGATCAAGATAGAAATAAATTTTTTATTCTACAGTAAAATCCGTGTTCATGAGATAGACAAGGCATAGGCCTACCATTTACAGATCAATGGTCATGAACCATCCATCCCCATAATTGGAAAGTTCCTAACATTTGTGGCTTTGTGTTTATCAACAATCGGGTGATGGCAGTGTGCGTGAAATATGAAGTAGTTAAGAATCCACCCAATGCCTGAAGAAAAATAGGTCACACAATCCAACGAATCAGATGAGTATTTACTCACAATTGAAAGGTCATAATGCTTCAAGGAAAAATGATAGTTGGACATTAGGTGAATAGGTGCATGTGCTAGGAGAAATTGTGTCAAATTCACCCGACGACTGAAGAGTTCGTTGAGCTCTGGTGGAATCTGGATAAATTTTTATAAATATACCAATGACTCTAATATCAAGGTATGATGTGGTAAACCTATATTTGGAGTATGAAATCTGATGTGGCACTTCCACTGAGATTATTTCATGGCAAAGAAAACAAATTTTCTTTCTAACGTGGAGTGTATGAATGGTGGCATGGCAGTCGTATGGTTTCCACGTGGCATCCCCCATAGCATCCTTGAATTTGTGAGTGGGTTCCGATATTGATTTTGATGAACAACTCAAACTAAATTTCCTTTCGATCGTATGGTGGATATTACACGGGGACCTTGGTTCATTTTATTCGTGTTTATTGGTGAATTGACGACCACGTCGCGTGAAGTGGAGAGAAATATTGACCACTTCACTAAGGACCATGGGAGATGATCAATGCCAATGTGTCCGTTGAATGTCGAGGTAATACAAGGTGCGCAATGATTTTTTGTTTTAAAATGCCTCCTCTCATTCAATTTGACGACCTCATCGTATGAAATCACCTGATAGTTCATTTCCTCAATTCTTTTAAGCATTTTATCTTTCGGTTTTAGGTGAGTCATTTGGTATACTAAAATCATTTGTTTAGTTGAAGATATAGCAATTTAGACCCCAAAAGTCATGAAATGTTAAAGCAACGAAAATTTCAAACTAATGGAAGTAAAAATTAACTTAGTCAAAATAAAGAGTGGTACCCCAAAATTTCAGAAATTTTGAGGTTGTGTTGAGTGCTCAACAAGACTGTATGATTTTTTTATTCTTCAACTCCAATCTTAGGAAAAATGGAACTATCGCACCTATCACTAATAGTTATTCTTTGCATATTATACAAAGTTCCAATGTGAACTCCCTTCAACAACACCATTGCTCCTCAAACCATCTTACAGGTTTTTTTTTCAAACACTATTTTTAACAAATCCTACGATGTGGAGAACAATGGGGATTTTTCTAATCCTTCCATCCATGAGATTTGTTAAGAACCAAATATCAATATAGCATAGAAAAACCTCATAATAAGTACTCAATGCCTTGAAAAGGAGAGAATTTTAGATAATAAGCCTCTTCGAGGGGGCAACCTCCTTTTACCCCACATAAATGTTCAAGTACAAGATGATTCCAAATGAAAATGTCTCCTTGGTATATATAAGAGACTAAGAGGTATAATTACAACTAATGGAATAAAGCTGACATAAATAAAATAACATTACTAATGTAATATGCCCCAATTAAGGGGTAATGACCCAATATTAGGGCTTAACATGCCCCTCCCCTTGAGACATGTGTTGTCCATAATGCTTGAGTAAATTTGGATGCTTATGTATAAAAGACTCATCTTCCCAAGTGGAATCTTCAGTCGGTAGTTTCCTTCATTTAATGAGATACTCTTAAATGGATTTATTCTTCACCTGGCAAATTCTTGTGCCAGTGATGGCTTCAGGATCCAATATGATTTTTCCTTCCTCATCAAGTTCTGGAAATATAGTTTGAACTGGGATATTTTCTCCTATAACCTTCTTTAAGAATGAAACATGGAAAATTGGGTGTACTCGTGAAGATGCAGGCAACTCCAATTTGTAGGCCAAAGTACCAATCTTTTGCAACACCTTATAAGGGCCATAGTACTTTGGTGATAATTTATTATCCTTCTTAGCTTGCTTGAGGGACATATGTTTGTATGGTTATAGTCTTAAAAACAACCAATCCCCTACTTCAAAACTTCTTTCACTACGATGTTGATCTTCTTGTTGTTTCATGTGATTTTCTGCCATGGTCAGGTTGTCCTTTAAGATTTGGAGAACTTGTTGTTGATGCTCGATGTGATATTCCACTTCTTGAACCTTAGATTTTTATTTTAGATAAGAAGTGATGGAAGGAGGTTGGTATCCATAGAGTGCCATAAATTGTGTCATTTTTGTTGCAGTATGAAAGGAAGTGTTATACCACCATTCTACCAAGGGTAACCATTTGAACCATTGTGTTTGCTTATCAGAGACAAATCATCGAAGGTAGCCTTCCATACATTTTTTCACTATCTCGGTTTTTCCATCATATTGAGGATGATAGGATGAGCTATGAGCCAATTGAGTACCCAAACAAGAAAATAATTCTATCTCTGTCACTTACAATAATCTTTGGGCTTCCATTTTGATTTTGAACTGTCTCCATGAATGTTGTGGCAACTGTACTAGATTTGAAGGGATGAGAGAGTGCACAAAAGTGTGTGTACTTGGTCAGTCTATCAACAATCACCATGATGACACTCGTTCCTTTAGAATTTGGTAAACCTGTGATGAAATCCATGGAAACCTCCTCCCAGGGATGACTTGGGACGGCTAATGGTTGTAAAAGACCTGGGGTCTTAATTGTTTCCACCTTATTTTGTTGGAAAACCAAACATTCTGCCACAAACCTTTGAACATCAGTTTTAAGGCCATCCCAAAAAACATCCTTCTTGACTCTATGGTAGGTTTTCAAAAATCCTGAGTGCCCTCCTACTAGAGAGGTGTGCAATTCCAATAGTACCCTTTGTTTGAGTTGGTAATTATTACATAAATATAATCGATCTTTGTACCATAGTGAATCGTTTTCCCATGTAAATGTATCTGATGCACTGGAATCCTGTTGCAACCTTTGAATGAGAGTCCACACTTTTCGTCATTTTTCCATTCATCCCTTGCTTCTATTATCCAATCGGGTTGGATGATCAAGATAGCATAGAGAAGGGCCTCAACATCTTCATCCTTTCTTGAGAGTGCATATGCTACAACATTTTTCTTCCCATTTTTATAGATGATATCAAAATCATAACCAAATATATTGGTTATCCATTTTTGTTGTTCTTCTAAAGATAGTCTTTGTTTTAAGAAGTATTTAAGACTATCATGATTTGTTTTGACCTTGAAGTGCCTACCTATTAGGTAAGGATTCCATTTCTTCAATGCATGTAGTATTGCCATCATTTCCTTCTCATAAATGG
>JZKD02S1080668.1:4491-34589 GCA_000966675.3 Picea glauca | reverse complement strand
CTAGTAGCCATAGCCATATTTTTACTTTCAACATTTCTTGCCACCCTAAATGCATTCTCCAATGATTTGGGTTCCCAAAGACGAACCTCATGTTGAATGTTATCCCTTAAAGTTCATATGAATACATCAATCAAGTGCTCATATGGAATATCATTTACCTTTATATTCAATCTTTGGAAGTTCTCAATGTGTTCTATAACTCAACCCTTTTGCTTGAGATTTATCAATTGGATAAAGAAGGTATTGCTCCTTGTATCCTCGTATTGTGCTATCATTTCTTCCTTGAAAATTGTCCAAGTGACAAGTGATTTGCGAGAAAAAATCCATCGATACCACACAAATTGATTGTGTTCTAACTATAAAGAAGCAATCTGTACCTTTTTTGTATGTGGCACATTATGTAGATCAAAGAATTTCTCCATATGAAGTATCCATGTGATTGGGTTCTTTCCATCAAACTTATTCATATCGATCTTAGGAAAGTGGTTGGTCTTCAACCCAAAGTTATGGTTTCTCCATTCTTGATTCATCTTCTTTGTGTCCTCATAATGAATTTCAAGGGATACATTTTCACTTTCAGGTGTCCTCTCTATTAGGAAAAATTTCAATCCTTCCATGATCTCCCCTTTTAAACCATCCATCTTAGTATTTATTGAATCCCTCATCTCTTGTACTTCATATTTAGTTACTGTCTTCTTTTGTAAATCATTTATGTCCCTACGCATTTCTTCACCTTCATCAAGAGTCCAAGTAGGACTGTCTGGAGTCTTATTTGGTGTAGAAGTTCCCTTTTTTGGTGGCATGCTGGCCAAGTATCACTTTAAAAATTGATTTTGAGGTGGCTCTTCTAGACAATCTTCCTTTTATTGTATATCCAAAATTTTGTCTTTTCTAGGTATGAAATTTCCTTTTTTGTAGTTCTCTGATATTTCTTCTCTACAATTCCATAGGTCTAACCAAAATTGGATGTGCCAAGTGGAATTTATGGTAACTTCCCCACAACTTGCTGATTTTTTTCCTTTCCAAGAGATCTAAATTGTATAGTGTTCTCTGCACAAAATGATTGATATAAAATTCTGAAAATCGTATCTGAAACACTACGGATTGTCCACTATCTAATGCAACTAGTCCCATGCAATTTGGATACTCTAGGAAGAATTTATGATTGTTTTACCCAGAACACCTTCCTGAGACTAGTCAAATACCCTATATTCCATAGGGTGTTTATACAAATGTAATATGAAACAGAAGATGAAATTTTTACCACAGATACCTTACTAATTTATGTGAATAGCCTTTGGATTTCAGGGTCTAAAATGTTACAAAAAAAAATTATAGCGAAAACTCCGCAATGACTCAATTTAGGATGATTCCATTGAAGGACATTTGCAAATGGGAAAGCTAAGGACATTGAAGGCTACCAAGATGAAATTTTAAAAATCGGAGGGCCAATCGTTATCCCTCACATACACATGTTCTTCAATTAAGAAGTCAAGAAGGGCTTCCCTAAACCTTGGACGCAAAGAATCATTGTTCCTATTTTTAAAAACGGGGATAGAAAAATTCCCTGTAATTATAGGACCATTATGATTAGCCCGATTTTAGCCAAGCTTTATGAAATTATTTTGGAAAAGAATATTAGTCTTTGGATAGAAATTCATGGTAAAAGAGCTAAAGGATAGGTCAGGTTTATGATATATCATTCAATTGTGGACCATCTTGTTACCTTTAGGATCATTGCAGAGGAGTTCCACAGTACTAAAACCAATTTTTTTTGTTGTTTTGTTGAATTTAGAAAATATTTTGACATGGTTCCTAGTAAAAACCTTTGGAATAGGTTGGAAGAGATACAATTGCCTCTCGACTTGAGGGTTGTTGCAATAAGGATGTATGAGAACGTTATTGCTAAGTTTAAAACCACAGAGGGCTATTCAAAAAAGATTAATTGCAATATTGGAGTCAAACAAGGTTGTCCCTTGTCCCCTAACCTGGTTGGCATATACAGTGACAAGTTAGAAGATTGCTTGGAAAAAGCAGGTTGTGTCGGCCCTACTCTCACTGGTATAGTAATCAATATTCTTCTTTATGCCGATGATATTATTGTTATGGAAAGGAGTCCCCATGATCTTGAAAACCAACTAAGAATCCTTAAGGATTTTTTCTCCAATATGCGTATGACTGTTAATACTGATAAGAATAAGGTCAAGATTATTAAATCCAATAAGATCCCTTATGATACATGTTGGAACATGTCTAATTTTGAGCTTTTGAACTTTAGATTTTGCTTCCTAGAAATAAAGTTTTACCCAAAAAAGAAAAAAACGTAGAGAATTATTTCGGGAATTCGGCCTTCGGAGGATTTCTATCATGATACATCCAAAACCTATGAACCCCCAACCGTAGAATTGTTAATGACGTTTATGATTGGATAAAGTTAACGATTTGAATAATTATTGTGATTTTCTAGGTGATAAATTCCATCAGAATTTTTAATAATTTCTCTAAAAACAGATCTATACAAAGAATGATAGATTTTATAAAGCTCTTAGAATTTCAAAATCATTTTACCATTTACAATTAACATTTTTTCATTCATTGAAGAGCTTACAGACTTCTTTTGTTACAAACAGGCTAATATTATTTCCTTAAGGATTAGGGCTCCATGAAAAGTTGCAAGGAAGCTCGATAGACCAAATTTCAGAATATAGCAAAATGCTAAACCAGTTTGGAAGCTTGATAAACTAATAAAGGGACCAAATATGGTAGGGAAGGGCTAAATAGACATAAATGGGAGAAATAATGTGTACAACACAAACCCCCAAAGTTCTAATTCCCTTAAGTAAGAGATTTGGTGTCGTGTGTCCTTTTGATTTGGACGACTGAGATTTATTTCAGAACTTCGGGCATTCCGAGATGCACAAAAGTGCAAACCCCTGAAGTGTTATGTCCCTGAAGTAAGATATTTTGCACCGTGTGTCCTTTTGATTTGGATGGTTGAGATTTACTTCAAAACTCCGGGCTTAGGGCATTCTGAGATGCATAACATCGCAAACCTTCTGGAGTGTCAGATCTATCGACACGTGCCCACTTCAATAAATAGTCCATATGAACCCCGGGCTTCAGGCCTTCAAGAGTTCTCGCTTCATGCATTCGTCTTTCTTCCAAAGTGGTTATCCGTCGGAGTGTAGGATTTCCTGACATGTTTCCCTTGCTTGGATCAACGGACAGGAAATTTCACAAAGTTCGCTCTATCTTCTCTACAAGTGACTGAGAGTTGTGACCTCGACTTAACCTTTGGGCTCTTATCTCACTTTTCAAGATCAACAGTCGTGTTTTAATGGACAGTGGAGATCAATGATCTAGAAATATTACAGGGGGTGAAGTTGAACGTGGTTTAATTTCGAAAGGCGGTCCCACAATTTAAACCATGGTTTTCTCTTGGGGGTACGTGGCATCACCAGGTGCATTGTGGGGTGAAAGGAAGTTTACCTCAAAACCACTTCTTCATGCCCCCGCAAAATAGAAAAGTATAAAAGGACTCAACACATGTCCTCCACCCACTCTATCTTTCACCCTCCATCCTATCACATTCGCTACACGTCACTTACCCCGTCTATCGCTACCACCTACATCCTCACATCCACTCATCCCACCTCCTTATTGGAAACTTTTCCCCACATCATCCTATTCGTGAATGGTTACTCATCCATGTAACCGATAACCATCACATAATGAGCCAACACTGATCTATTCATCTAATTATCTCCCTCCTCCCTCCATGTCTTCAACTGCAATTCCTTATCCCAATGAACGCATTTGAAGGGGCATATGGCAACGAGATCAAATGGCAAAGAAACTAAGCCAAATGATTGTGGTGGCCTTAATGGACATGTGTACCCATCTTAAATATCAAAGTAAAATGAGCACATCTACAAGACGACGAAGAAACAAAGGAAGCACCAACAAAACTCAACAATATTTGCATGTTATTTTATTCAGATATATTCTATTTTTAGTCAAATATTGTAGGAAGTCCAATAGTTTTCAGTTGAGATAATTTTTGTATAAATAGATATATTTTAGATCTATTTGAGGCTACTTCTTGTTGAATGTAAAATAGAAACTCTTTTTGAGTATTAATACAATTGCAGACAAATATTCTAAGTTTCGTTCAATTTGAGTTATGTTTTCCCTCTATGTTTCCATTTCTCTTAATTTCTTTCTGTAATTCTTGAAGAGTGATTGATTCCAATTTATTACTACATCTAATGTGATCATATTATACTAGGATTTCATTCAATAAATGAATTTTCCTCTTTTATTAATGTGAGTAAAACAAGACATGTGATTTGTGTGAATTACTGCATTTTTATAACCTGTTCAAGGGTGCACATTCTACTTTTCTTCTACTACCAACAAGGTGAGACATATCTGTAATTGATACCTGACTTTGTTTAACAATTTTGTAAATATTTCTACATCATCTGACATTATAATTGCAACTCAGATAACGAGATACAACCTCGGTACTGTCTTATTATTAATTTCATTTAAATATTGTTTCTCAGAAAACTGAAGGTAGAAAAAACACTTACAAAATACTTCATTTAAAATCTTTGAGGCATGACATTATTCTTTAATCCTTAGAATCAATCTCAGGAACAACAATACCTTCGTATATGAAAAAAAAATTTGGGAGGAAGTGAATTCATACAAATATCTTGGAATTGATATTCACCACAAGCTCAATTGGAATTATAGCATTGAGAAAAGGATTCTTGGGGGATGGAAAGCTTATTATGGGCTTGAAAACAATTGCAAATCAACTGATCTTTGGAGTTGGTATAAGAATAAAATCCTCTTTGAGACTCTTGTTACACCTATTATTATTTATGGATGTGAATTATGGGGTTGTATTATCTCTCGTGAATCCTGGAGAAAGATAGAGAAAACACAAAAGAATTTTATAACCTATAATCTCAAAATTAAAGGAAAGACACCCTATCCCATCCTCCTCTTAGAAACAAGCCTCTCCCCCATTGAGAGCATGGCTATGAATAGATAACTAATGTATAAGAACATGTTAAACAACATGGAAGACAAGAGGCTTCATAAAATTGCTTCAAAATCGAGTCATAAACACCATCGACTCAAGCGAGAATGGCATAAAGATGCCCGGTCTTGGATAAACTATTGGGGAATCATGGAAGACACCATTTTGTAGAATAAAGATAGTATTAAAAAAAACATCAAATCAAAATTTAAGGAGAAAATGTGGTATGATAAAGAGTTAGAGGAGAAAATAAAATTAAGGTATTATAAGGATGTAATCAACCCTAATATATATGATCAAAATTCTCTATCTATTTTTCCAAGTGTAAAGAAAAAAAATAAGCATTGCTAAGATAAGAACAAATTCTCACGAGCTCCATAGTGACACTGGGTATTGGTCAATTCCTAAAATTCCATGGGATGAAAGAGTGTGTCACATTTGTGACACTAAGAAGGTTGAATATGAAAAACACTTTCTCTTACATTGTCCATCCTATATCCATATTATATCTCATTTTCAAAATATTTGTCACACTACTAACCTTCCTAACCTCTTAACTCAACAAAAGTATGGTGATCTTGGAAAGATTCTCTTAATGTTTTTCAAGCACAGAAACACAATTCTAAAGAATCACAAGTAATCACTTACCCTCTTAAGGTCTGATAGACCAATTCGATCTTAGTAGACGCTAATCATCATCATCATCATCAATAAAATAAATTCTTTTAATTTTCTTTAAAAAATTTAAATTCCAAAATACTTTCCTTAAAAAACTTGTTGAAGTTTGAATTCTTAATACAAATTTTGGATGACTAAATTTATTTTTATATGAAAATACAATTATTTCTGTTGGAAACAACAACATCCTTCTTCGGGGAATGAATCCACTATGATCACAAGAACATAATCGACATTGCCACATTTACATTTTTTATTCTTCCAATAACTACATACATTTTCAACTTATTTCCCCAACAACATGTTCAAGATAATTCTCATCGAGAAAGTATACATTTATCCTAAAGAATTCACCTTACATTTCCTCAAGAATCAATCTTTAAAAACTTTAAATTCCTAAAATATTTTTTTCATGAAATAATTATTTAAAAAAAATGTAAATATTTGAAATAAAATTTAAATATCTAAAAATCTAATGATGTTAGTACATAGTACTGAGTCACTTGTCACCTCAACATGCTTCTATCATATTTTATCGAATGTAATGGGTAGCTTCCTTATACTTCCACCCTGTGTCATGGCATACCTACAAATCATGCAAATCAACAATGTTTTAGTTTCTCTGGTACAAGAAATCTGAAATCTACCTACATATAACATTAACGCTATATTAAAATTTCAGAAATAGCTTTTATACCATATCAAAAATTTCTAAATGCACAAACATATACCATCAACAACTAATAAGATAAATACACAAAACAAAAAATAATAAACATGTTATAACTATAGATCATTACATAAAAATAACAATCTATACATCCAAACATTAATATGCTTTATATATTTTCTAATAAAAAAATAATTACGAATGTTTGATATTTTTAGTCCCTTCCGAAGGCGTAGAGGGACTATAGCGATCGATAATTCATTGACTTTATATTAGTTTGTCGTTTTGACTGCAATTTTTTGCACAATTTCTATTGTTCGAACTACAAAAGTAAAAACATTATTTGTTATATAATAAAAAAACCTTTATATGTCATGATCTCATTGGATAATAGATTTGAGGTCTTATTGTCAGTTTTGTTGTTCCCAATGTTGTAAATGTTTATATATTCAAAGTTTTGAGCTTAGACACTCTTTTTTAATTTTTATTACATTTTTACTGAAATCTTTACAAACCGAAAGTTCTAAGCATCGACGTTGTTTTTTAATGTTTTTATTATTATTAGTCCCTTCCAAAGGCGTAGAGGGACTATATCGATCGATAATTTGTTGAATTCATATTAATATGTCCTTTTATTATTATTTTTATTTGTATTGAAATGTTTACATACCGAAGGTTTAGAGCATTGACACTTTTTTTGAGGTGCTTGAATAGGCCTGACAACTTAAATGTTTACATAGTACGAGGTCCTTAAACATGACTGACAACTTAAATTTTTACATACTGCAAGGCCCTTAAACAACCTGACATCCTTAAATGCTTACCTAAATAGGATTCTCAGAGTACATTTTTCCTCAAATTTTTCCATACAATGTTGCAATGAATTTGGACAATATTGTTGTCCACCACCAGTTGCATAGCCATTGTATGTGTCATACTTATTCTATGATTGGAGTGCAATTTGGTCATCGTTGAAGATACTTACATTGTTTACTGGTTCGGTAGCTTCTTCTTGTTCGTTGGTTCACCAGTTCCTTCTTGTTGTTGTTTGGTTCAACTTTGCAAGGTTGAGGACCTGCGCCTGAGGTTGGACCTGTTGGTGCTTGCTGCTTGCTTTTGTTTACGTCAACTTTGCAAAGTTGGGGTCGTGCATGCGAAGAAGGAGTTGTGTTTTTTTACTTTGTGTGGTCTAGGTACTGCACCCACAATTCGACCTGTGCTTCTATCGTTCATCGTTTTAGAGTAAGTTTTGATGCCACAATTTCATTTCTATTTGTTCTTTGTTGTTCACTGTTTATAGTTTGCAAGTAATAATGTTTGATTATTTCTACTAGCATGATCGTCATATGCTTATGGTTCCATCTTTGCTTGGGCTGCAGTTTGGTAATCATTGGATATACATATGTTGTTTATTGGTTCAGTGGTTGTTGCTTGTTTGTTGGTTCGTTAGTTCGTTGGTTATTGCTTGTTGTTGTTTATCTCAAGTTTGTGAGTTTGAGGTCCTAGGGCTACAGTTGGGCCTGTTCGTGCTTGCTCGCTGGTTTGTTTCTTGCTTCTTTATTTTGTTTACTTTATATTTGCAGGGTTGGGGTCCTGCACCGACAGTTGGATTTTTTTTTTTTCACTTTGCGGTGTTCAGGTCCTACACCCGCAAGTAGACTTGTGGTTTTCGCATTTTTCATGTATGGTGAAGTCGAGATCTGGCGCTTGTCCCATGCTCGTCTATCCTGCTCTTAAATTTTTCTCCAATTCTTTTTGCTAGCTTTGGACCATATCTACATGTCTTTGCAAAATGTTCTTGTAGCAGAAAAGGATACTGAGATGGTGCTAACAAGAGTAGTGTTTCGTGGATTGCAAATTGTAGTATTTGATTTCTATGTTGTTTAGCGTGCAACATTGCTAGCATAATAAATGTGTTCTCAAATGCATCACACCATTAACATTTGGACGAAACCATTATCATTCTAAGATACTTCAGTGTTGACATGATACAGAATAATGGCATAACAAATAATTGGACAACTACATTTGCAATTACAATGTTCGTTGTTTTTTTGTTAAGATAAAACATGTGCAAAACACACTTATTAACCATATATGGTGAAATGTGACCATATCACAATACAACCTCTTTATCCTGTACATAGACTGGTGTGACCACGATACAATTTGTCTTGTACTTGAAATATGAGATGTACACCAAATATACTGCAAGATTATATTTCCATGTCTCAAAGAATATATGGATACTTTGCTGCAGAAAACCAAAATCATTTAGCTATGGCCATGCGATTTCTTAATATTTTATGGCTTGTAATATATTTTGGGCAGGAAAAACTTTATATAATTACAACCATGGATGGAGAAAAGCAAAGGTTCATGTTTCTAACTATATTTTATTCTATTTGTTGATTCTCATTTAGTGTCTGTACATATTACTTGTTCTCCTCTGCATACCGGCTTCCATTCATGTTCATTGTATTTTGTACGTTCCCACATTGAAACAAATAGAATAGTTGGAGAAAACGAAGGAGTCTTTACCGCAGGTGTAGAAGAGGAGATACAAAGGTACATGCTTTTACTGTTATTTCATATTCCATTGTTTTGTATTTCATTTATTATTTGTATATCTATTCACCTAATTTATTGTATGTAGATATTGTGTATCTTCCTACATAATAACTTATCTTCATGTCCTTTGTATTTTTTGTGTCGCTACATTGAAATAAATCGAACTATGTTTTTTTTTTTTACATGTCTTCTTGCATACCAACTTCCTTCATGTCCATTGTATTTTTATGCATTGTTACATTTAAACAAACAAAGTGGTTGGAGAGGATGATGGACTCTTTGTCGTGAATGTAGAGGAGGAGTTACAAAGGTGCATGCCTCTACTCTTATTTCATATTCCAGTGTTTAGTATTTCATTTATTGTCTGTATATTTGTTCTACTTGTTCTACTGCTTTGCACCTATTTTACTGTATGTAGATACTACGTATCTTTCTACATAGTAACTTATCCTCATCTGAATTGTATTCTCTTTGCTCCTACATTGAAATAAATAGAACTGTATTTCTTTCTTTTACATGTATTTCTGCATACTAACTTACTTTCATGTCCATTGTATGTTCAGTGTTGCTACATTGAAAGAAACAAATTGGTTGGACATGAAGATGAATTCTTATATGCCACAACAGAGGGGGCTGAAGTACAATGTTCGAAAAGGTATACCAACTATGCTAGTAAATCAAACACACAAAATGAGTGGGTTCATATAATATTGGACTAGAAAATGATGATTTGGCAACAAGGGGAATTTTTTGAGACTTCCTGCTTCCAAACATTTCCCTCCCCATTTCTAATTTTCCCACTTTCTATTATCCCTTTTGTTTCCCTCTTCTATACTTAACCAAATTCCCCTTCGTTTTTCTCATCTACTTTCACTTTTTGTTTTCATTTCTTAGTCATCTTTCCAAAAATGTCTAGGTGCACGGGTTGGCAGACTCACAGGTTCACATTTATACTTAGGCTTCTATATCATGACTCCGACCGACGGTTTCCTCATTCCATACTTAGCCACTTTTTTGTTCACAGGTTCCCAGGCTGGTAGGTTCAAGATTGTGCATATAGCTTCAGAGGTTCCGTGATATACATATTGGTCATCGTACCCCCGCAACATGACCTATTTCCTGTTACACATTTTTGCAGTCAAAAAATCCAAGGCATACAATTTGACCGTCAGGTCCTCATGTTTCTTGAGTATCCCTTGACACCCTATTTCATATCCCATCTCCTTCGACCTTGTATGTGACATTCAAAACAATTATGGACAATATACAATGCATATGCTTATTTAGTCCTTCTAATGTTCATCTACACGTGCTTGCATAAAAAAGAGTTGGACTAGTGACATGGCCATGAGCAATAAATAATCGAAAACATCAACAAACTGACAAGGAGAAAGGTAAAGATGCATACATTGTGTTCCTCATATGTTTACCAAACAAATATCCTTAGCTATTTATTCATCTATGCAATGGTAAATATGTTGATGTCATTTTCAACACATACTTTGCAATTCACAAGAAGTATCAACTTGCACAAGTGAGACGCCGAACATAGTGCAAGTTCCGCAGAATAAGAGGTTTGGTTGCAAAACTCTGGCTCCATACTTCATCCAAGTTGTGTGTCTACTTGTACATTTATTCCAGGAAAAAAGAAAACAAAAAAATAATGCAGACTACCATTCATATTACTTTTCTTGTTCAAAAAATGTCACTAGGTCTAAACTTATAACACCCAAAATACTATCAATAGAGGGCTTGAATAACCACCAAATTGAAAAAGTGCTCGTCGGGGACATAATGGTCATCTATAACACTTACTTGGACAAGTCAAACAAAACTAGATCCATTATGCATGCTGACATGACAAACAACGAAGCCCTGATGACAGTCACACTGACTCTTCCCACACAACTTGTCCAGAAACATGCATAAAATATATTTCCAGGTAATGGGATATCCATTACAAATTTTAATATATATCCAAAAATAGTATATGACCATGGTGATTGTGATTGGATTATATCGCTCAACGAAACAACTATTGTGGAAAAAATTCCAGCTATTTGTTCAGAATATCATTTCATCTCGTACACAAATATCATCCAACTTGCATAGAGCAACGACACTTACCCAATCAAAACCATTGGTGCAGTTGTCACACTCGCGAGAAAAATTGGCTCGCAACACATTCTCCATATAAAATATGGAGATTTAGACAACGAAAAGGAAATGGTATCATTCTCCATATCCAATTTTGTCCTTTATTTTCACATGTTAATGTATCTCGATTATGTTACACAACTATTGCACTATTCCATGTTGCAGCTGCAATTGTTCTATGCCTATTCAAATTTGTTTTTCTCGATGGAATAAAAATTGCATAAAGGGCAATTTCCACTTATGCTCTTCAAAAATATAACAAAGAAAAGAGATGTTAAATAAAGGATCTTTCGCACAACCCAAACAACAATTGTAATAGAATTGTGAACAAACATAGTACATGATCTCAAGAAACTAACTAGCTCTGCAACGGTTGTGCATATACATCTACAATTTCATCCTCACTTTTCTCATACAAATTTCCTTCACCAATTTTCTAAATTTTTTATATTTTTGTTGTGAAGTTGTATATTATATTGTTCAATATATTAACTACTATGCTCACGTGCCTAGGTTGAGGTTGTTTTGATTGCAGTGAATGTGTACTTGACCCCCTTCAAGCCTATGTGCTCCAAATGAAACTCTCCTTCTTCTTCTTTTGCTTTAATAAATGATGATACAATTGATTGTTTGTGATGCAGTAAAATATGTACTTACATATATAGACATTGCCTCAATGCTGCCATCCGAACAATGGGCAACACAATCGTACATTGTACAATTAGACAACCTCTGTTACAAGATGTGCTTCCTGGGTTAGCAAAATTTCCATATGAGGTATACCTACAGAAAAAGGAAAACAGTGTCTACATGTTGTGTGAATTTCGGATACATAGCAAATTTACCTTAAACGAGGACAATGCAATATTGCATATTGGATGGAAAAAAATAAAAATTAAACAAAATCATATCAAGCTTTGGCAGGAAATGAAAAAATATCATGTGTGTCTGTAATTTTTCTTGAATACCCAAATGAATGTTCATCAGACTCGAGTTCTTCGGAGTTTACATCTATGGCTATAAAAAAAAATTCCATAGATTTTGTCTCTTTTTGTGCACTTGAAAAAGCAAGGAAAATCTAACTACAAATCAAATCGTTGTTGTTATTTTGATGGTTTTTTGCATCTCCCAGTAAGAATTTTGCATATTTTTTTGGGTGTCCAAATGAAAAAAAAAATGATGTCTAGTTTTGGATTTGTTGGAGGAGTCTGCACCTTTTTGAGTGCCCAAATTGGAAAAATGTTTTCCAACTATATAGACATGGCAAGATTTCTGCATTTTTTGGGTACCCAAATAAAAAAGAAGATGATATCCAACTATACATTTATGGTATGACATGCATTTTATCGATGCCCTAATTGAAAAAAAAAAGGCTCAGCATGGATTGAAGCATGGTCTTGAGATCTTCAGAACTCATTATAGATATTACGGAGTTCAGGCATTAGAATTCATACAGGCAGGTTCATTTATTGTTGATGTACAAGCGCATAAGATTGTTCAGTCCATAAATGAGAAGCATGAGGATAAACCCCATATAAAGTATCCAACTGTGAATAACTTAGGCCCATCCTTTGAACCATCGAAATGGATTGCTCCTCTAGGTAGAACCATCAGGCATTTCCAATAATATTGGAAATTTGGCATTGTTAAAACTGGTAGTGATAGAACATGGCACTATCAGAAGCAAATGTCCATAGTGATCTTGCTTCATGGTAAAATAGTAATCGGAAAGTTTCTTGTTCCCCATTTGGGGGTTTGGTTATAGCTAGGATACAATGGAAAATCTCTATTGGTTTTGTGTTGTCTTGTGTTTTCGAGAATTTTGTTCATATCTCATGGCCCTAATTATTTTCTCATGGGAACATATACTAGATGTAAAAGAAAACCAATGCCATGTGTGTTTTTTTATATATATCAAATTGATTGATTCATAGTTCGATGTGTATTTCTCTATGGATGCTTGTGGGATCTCACTTGGCACCTTCTGTGTTCATGCGTTGCATTGTGCCTCAAACTTCAATACATTTGGTGTTTACTTGGCTCTTGGTTATATGTTGTGTTCTGGAAAATTAATGATACATTCAGGATCCTCACGGTTTTTCTATGATCTTAAATAATATACATGACCTTCTTTGCATTTTAATATAATATCTATGACGCAAATGTAGTATGTGGCTCGTTTTAACACTTTTCCTTGATCGTTGAACTTAGCAAAATTCATCTCCAGGAATATTTTGAAATAAAAGGATATATACTATGTGAAGTCCAATGGAACTATCATATCAACAACAGGACATTAAAATTCAAATTCATCTTAAAATTCAAATTCACCATTGTTATACTTACGGTGAAGTTGATAGTACAATAAGTTTACTTAAACATCCCAAAATTGATTTTCTTATGGCTTTTTGGTGCTTCTCTTATACAAACACATCCTTGAAACTATAAGCATGGCTCGCTTTATCTATTCCTTGATTGAAGAGCTTGGTCACCTGTTTAATGCACTTCATAGTTACTGTTAAGACCATCAATGGGGCTTTCTTACACCAATTCCCACTTCTAAAAATTTCCCTCTTCTTTCCCTTTCTGGTTACTTAGTCATTTTTCAGAAAATTTCTAGGTGTGGGGGTTGGCGGATTCATGTCTTCAGATTTCCACTAATACTTTTATATCACGAGTCTGACAGACCGCTTCCCTATTTCGTATTCAACAAACTTTTTGGATCGTGGGTTCCTGGGTAGGAGGGATCAACATTGTGTTTCCATTGTTTCGCCACCTGAAAACAACACCTAGACTTCCCCGATATACAAATTGGCAACCGAATTCCCCTTTCTTTTTTCTCATTTTCTTTTCCTTTCTGGTTACTTAGTTTTTTTTCTGAATGTGTCATTTTTACGAATGCCTCATGATTTTATATGCAACACCTGAATTTTCTCATTATACAAATTGATCTCCGAAGTCCGTAATTGTCCCCTTGTTCCATGTTACACATTTTGCAATCAAAAGTTGGGATACATACAATTTGACCATCGGTCCCTCATGTCTCGTGAGTAGAACTTGTGGCCCTATTTTCAAGCCCGTCAATATTCCCTATTCTGAGTATGTATCATGCTTTTATATCATGATTCTGATCAACCTCTTACTCATTGCATAATTGGCCATTATTACCATTGTCAGTTCATGGCTACGCTTGTTCAACATTGCGCTTCCATTGTTCCGCTACCTAAAAGAAACACCCAAAATTCTGTGATCTACAAATTGACCACTGAAATCTGTCATTGTGACTTGTTCCTTGTTACACATTCTACAGTCAAAATTTCGGAGACATACAATTTGACCATTGGCCCCTCACATCTCTTGAGTATAACTTGTGACCCTATTTTGAAGCATGCCTGATCGCTTTCCATACTTGGCCATTTCTTGGAATTTCTTTCGTGGGTTGGCGGGTGGATGAAATGTGCAATTCTTAATCGCTCTTCACCATCCCCGCCACCTTCGCACTTCTTTCTAGATATGCAATTATTAATATTTAATGCTAATAGCTCATTATGCAGGAACCATTAAGATTGTAATTAATGTCCAAAAGGCTGGAGAGGTTTTGTCATTAATACGAATTAAACCAATATTTAAGGAGAGTTGTGTTATCCTTTCCAATTATTCATTTCAAACATCATGCAATCTATTTCGCACATCGTACGGTTGGCACCTTTACGAAATATCTAATCCTTAATCACTCTTCGTTGTCACCACCACCTTTGCACTTTTTTCTAAATATGCAATTAGTAAGATTTAATGCTAACAAATCATTACGCACGAACCATGGAGATTTTCATTGATCGACGAAAGGCTCAAGGATATCTTCCATTGATACACATTAAACCATGATTTGCAGAGGGTTATATTATCCCTTCCAAATTTTCATTTCAAACATCATCTAGAGAAAACATAAATTCTCGTTAAATCATGGCAGTAGTTCTATCCAGATACAGTAAACACCTTTGGGCATGATGAACATATGTTCAAGTACTCCATGGCATATTCTTACTACTCATCTCCCGATGCCCAGGAGAAAAAAAGGAGATGGTCCCTTGGTGCATGGAGAGATATATTTCAAGCCAAATAATTCCAAGGTAGCCCCGCCTACTCAAACAGCCTCCTCGCCTACATTGATGGCTGGCGTAGAGGTTGATGTGGTCGATTTTGAGCCGGGAGAAGATGATTTGATGGACTATGATACATCAATGGATGATGAAAATGCAGACGATGTTCCCACTCCTACGCCCAAATTGAAATCAACCATAATGGGGGTCACTTCCCGACTCAGCGATGACGGCCCTAGAAAGACCAAAAGAAGGGGTTTCAGAAAAGAAACCAACACTGAACGCAGTAGTCTCTTTGTGGCTTGATATTAGGAAATCCATAGGTCCAAATTAGTTCATTCTGGGAGGAATTATTTCATTGTAATGAAATGGTCTCTTGATGCTCCCAGAGATATATTTCAAGCCAAATAATTATTCAATTGCAGGACCACTCTCTTGTTCTCTGGATATACAATTAACATCTTCAGGGATGAGGACCAGAACTCCCACTGGTGCAAGGCATATTCCTACTACTCATCTCCCTCCACCCATAATGGACTAATTTGGGCCTCTGGATTTGCTCATGCAGCCTATGAAGTCTTCGACTATGAGGAGGTGGTCTCTTAGTGTGTCCTAACTTTTAGTTTTAGGTTCTTCTGATTTCCCTGCAATGTTTTTCATCTTATTTCTCACATGAAGCTTGTGAGAACTATCAATTTTACCACGAGGATGGGTTCTTATGTCCTCCTGCATTTGAAAAATTCTGGGTTTCTTTCTTGTTGGGGTGCAACGTTGGAGCGATGTTACGGAATGTTGTGAACTTCGCAGTGGTGGTCGCAGATTGGAGACTCTTCTCACCGAGGCCTTTTCCCTATTATTTGTACAATTGAGTGGTGCCTTACAATTTCTCCAGGTCAGCAGGGTTAGGAGCAGGAGTGTTTTTCACCTGCTTCAACACAAGGAATTATTCCACTGTGGAACCACTCTCCTGTTTCTTTGTCACCTTAGGTCTTCCGCAAGATATTGAGATTGCAGCAATGAACATTGACCTTCTGAGGAGAAGACTGCAAGGATTTCCTAAAAAAAATCATTGTAATGAGTTTTGTATGCATGTTGAAGAGAAGCTCGATGGATCATGCATGTTGTAGATTCTGTACCTGTGTTTATGATAAATATGTTCAATGTTTTGGTGCAAAGAACTCAGTCCAATTTCTATGGATAGATATACACTGCCCAATATTTTTTTTTATGTATTTACTATTAAAAAAAATTCCTTGGAATCTTGGTTGCAGCTTCTTTGTTGAATTTAACACCTCTTCTCATTAGCATGGTTCGATAATCTCGTAGTTCTTGAATATTGTATTGGCTCAAGTAATTTGATCTAATATGGAGCATTTAACAATTATATGATAATGCATTGTGTCGATCCGATCAGGCTTTTATGGAAACAAAAATGAATTTCAGATAGTTTCAAACCAACATTCAATTCTAGTCGTAATGCAGATATAACATAGCAAGACCAAATCATGATGTGGCAGTCGGGACCCCACCCTAGAATTCAGTTTTCATTTCAGCCTTGCTAAGAAAACAATTTCTTATTTTCCTTTCGCTTCCTTGATTCCTTTACTCCGAAAGGGAACATTTTATTATTTGTCCATCCCCTGGCCTCTATTTGAGAATTTTTTACTTTATTAATGAAATCACCAAATTTCTTGTTAGCGAATAGAAAATAAAGATAAAAACTGATCTATGGTGGTTGTAGTCAAATGGGACTATGAAATCAACTACAATATTAAAATTCAAGATCGTCGTTGTTGTTTCTAGACATACAATTATTAATATTTAATGCTAACAAACCATCATGCAAGAAGTTTAATACTTAAGTTAATATGTCAAAGTCATGGAAGAATGTATCAAGAACACAATTACTCCCACAAGTTGCAATAAAAACTAATCTTCAACAAAGTATTTTCTCACACCCTTTTTAATGGTAAAATAACAATTAAAAACGAGTAGGTGGATAAAATATTGGACTAGAAAATAATGGTTTTGCAATGGGGTTTTCCAAGTATATGCAACAAGTATACAACTTCTCCAGAAACATACATAAAATATATTTCTAGGAAATGGAATATCTATTATAGATTTGAATATATTAGCCCTTCTTTTTCCTCTTCTATACTTAACCAAATTATCGTTTCTTTTTCCCCTCTAATTTCTCTTTCTGGTTACTTAGTCATTGTTGGGCCCGAGATATGATCATTTTCATGACGGTTATTATACACTTTTGTCATATGTATATATGTGTTTTTCATCTTTTGAAGGATATTTTTGAATAATTTGATAATAAAATGGTATGATCAGCATAAGGTACCTGCAATTCATGTTTAATGATTAAATCAAGTTTAATTCATCATGTTCTATGATTTCCAAGAGTTAATTCGTGTTTTTATGCTGTTACAGGGAAAAACACACCATGTTTCCAATTCCGGCACTTGATCCAACACTCGTTCCAACACTCGTTTCGGTACCCGATCCGACACTCATTCCAACACTTAGTATTGCACAAAAACGCAAGGTGAGTTGGCGGTTATGGAATTGACAGCCAGTGATGGGAAAATCGGAAACATGGGTTTTCTTCGTGCTTATCCCATCCAGCTAATGAACTCTTGACAACCCAATTTTGGGTTGTTATGGTGGGCAATTATTGGCTCACTCTGTTTCGGCAGTTAGGGCACCATTAATGAAATTTACCAATTTTAGAAGTGGTTCGAACCTCCTGTGGTGACCACTTGGCATGTAAACATTATAAGTACCACTAGGATGATCAAAACATTGTTAACCAAGTAGAAGAGCCATTAGATTAGAGACAAATTCATTTTTCTTTGTTTTGGTATTTTACATTGCCAGAATTGTGCTAGAACTGTGTTTTCAAGCTTTCGTGGTGAATTCACCTTGTTAAGTTTGTGGTGTGCTTGTAGGAGGTAGCCACGACTTGTTGGGGGGCCCGCCAACAATCTGGTGATTGTTCTTATGTTATTTATACATTTCTTAATTCAAATTGCTCTTTCTTATTTCCTGCATATGCATGTTTTTATTTAATTAATTAGTTTGTTGTAGCCTACTGTTTTACTTCTTTTTTGTAGGTTAGATGATGATATGTGTTAGTATGTGTTGATTTTATAGATTAGGAACGGGCTTGAAAGTCTTTATACTAACCCCGTGTGCAATTATAAAGTCTCTCTCTCTTTATACTAACCCCGTGTGCAACGTAGATGTTAAATGATGCTTTCTTTTATAATTGTATAGTCAAGTTTAGAACAGATTTTTAATTAGAACATAACATAGCTTTAATTTGGGTTTTCTTCTGACAAGGATTGATGGATGGGTAGATTTACTTCCAATTTTTATAGTTTTCTTATCTTAGTTTTACATAGATTTCATTTACTTAGTTATTGGTTAATGTAATTGTCAATTTATTTCTTAATATCATAATTTAATTTATGTTTTTAATTCATTTTCTTATCATAGTTTGAATGGTTAAAATAGACATAGTATAGTTTTATTTCATGCAATTTCCTTTCTTAGAATTAAAGTGCAATTGAATTTCTTAGTTAATGAATGAATCTAGTTTGCTTACATAGTGTAGAATTGGAATAATAACCTCRTTATGTTGTTGATSGTTYATAYATGAATATRCARGGTATTTAACATTAYYTTTRTCATGKCTAARTTYTYMTTRGATTGTTTAMTCCATACCTTTCATTTTKCMATTGAGATTAKTRTTRAKYTTATACYDTTGGAATTGTCCTTTGTTGTCAAGTGTCATCGAGATATCATCCATCACCACCAAAGGCATTCACACAACCACCAACATTACATTTGAGTGTTTCATAGATTAAAGATAGTTTCTTTCTTTCATAGATATAGTTTCTTGCTTTCATAGCTTAGGAAATAGTTATTTTCTATTGTAGGATAGATAGAATTTGCTTTGATAGATTATATAGCAGTTTTCTCAAGAATTAGTTGTTAATCTTTCTTGCTCTCAATAGACTAGATTTCCTTTCATGCATTGCATTGAGCATTTAAATTTCCTTTCATGCAAGAGAAATAGTTTTTCATTAGGCATTTAGCCGACTTGCCTCTTAGGCTAGATAGTTGTTTAATGAGAAGTTTTTCTTGCAGTAGTTAGTTGCATTTGCTTACTTGTCTTTTGCTTTAGTAGGTTAGTTAGGTGTCTTTGCTTACTTGTCTATTTGATTTAATAGGTTAGATATGTGATTTTGCTTACTTGCTTATTTATTTTCTTTCATAGGGTAGTTTCTCATTGAATGTAGGTTGGCAAGTTAAAGAAGTTTTCTTTTGTCATTTTCTTATTATGCTTAGTAGTTTTCTTTTGCTTATTGTTAAACTAGTTTTCTTTACATGGCGTTTTCATTTGCTTTCTTAGGAACTATCCATTGACCCTTGGCCCAAAAGTACTTAGGTTACCTAGTTTCATTTTTCTTAGTAGGGTTTGCTCATTAGATAGCTTTGCTTGAGTAGATTAGCCTTAGATATTTTCCTTCCTTAGTTAGACTATACTCCTACCGACCCTTCTACCTCTGGCATATATTTTGCTACAACTCTAAGTTTACTTACCCCGGGTTGACAATTTAATTGAGGGTTTTTAGTGTTTTTTTAGTACATATATAACACCCATCATTTTTGGTGTTGTTGTCGGGGAGTTGTCTTAAGGTAAGAAGTAGTTAAAAAATGGATAATCCTTAGACCTTAGCATTAGCTTGGTGGCGGGGGAGCTTTAAGATGAGAGGTAAGAACCTGCACATTTTCTATAGCAGGTTCCCCTAAAACCAATGGTATTTTTTCTTTTTGTTTTTTTATTTTTATTTTCATGAAATAGACCTAGAAACCAGATGGTAGATTTTCTCTTTTATTTTTACTTTCTTTCATGAATAGGCCTAGAGAGCCACAAGGTATATACATTAAATCAAAGTCAGACCTTTCAACTAAGGTTCCTTCCGATCTCTTTGGAAGGAACATTCCACTCATAAACTCCGTAGACTGATACTGAAAAAAAAGAGTTAGCTCAACCCAAAGAGCTAAAGAAGTCTCTAAAGAGACTAAAATAGGAAGCACTATAGAACAACAAATTGAAGCATCAGTAATAGTGGGATAGGAGGCAAGACCACTCAAGCCTTCCGTAGAACCAAACAATACAACCTTTATTTTCTTACCACCATCAGGAGATCCTAACTTTGTGGACATCATCTTTGTGTGAACCAAGTTTTATCAAATGACAAGATGAATTCGAAGGTGACCATTAGTTTGGAAGAACTCTCTCAAATCCTAGCAACAACTGGGATCTCTTCTTTTCAGGAAGAACACATCTTGACAATAGTCAAGAACTTATCTACCTCTCCGGAAACATTAGAAGAATCAAGGTCCTATGAGCTACAAAATGATTTTCCTTGCCAAAATACGAAGGAAACTGAGAAATTATGGACTACACCTAGCGGAGAGAAATCATTAAGATATGAGATTGAGGAGTTCTCAACATCCATCTCAACAGATCCTTTATGTACTTCAGAAATCAAACATCCATAAGAAAAGGATCTGCACAACATGATGAAGGAGAGAATATAAATTATTGTTGATGAACATCAAGATTACATTGAAATTTGGTTTCAAGAGGTCATCAGGCCACAATACTATTCTCTTCTTCAACACCTTCTGAGGCCCAAACAAGTAGGTTGGTTGGTTCTTCATATCCAGGTAATCACTGCGGTAACTTTTTCATACATGGATATGAGTATGTTTCTTATCTTTCTCCGCACATGGTTACATTGGAAGAGTTCTTACACTTGAATAAAGATTTTCCCTTTCTTTTTAGGTAGGGTAGGATAGTAAATAAAAGTTGCATGTTGTTAGTTTATCTTAGACTCTAATGCAGCTTCATTTTACATTTTCTTTTAATAAAATAACTATGAGATACATGTTCCAGTGACTTGATCTCCTTAGTATTTGATATTTTAGAGTGTGTTTTTTTCTAGAGACTTCTATAGGTATTCATTTCACCAGGAGTAAACAGTTTCAAGGAAATATAAAAGAAGGATTTGTCTTCGAAACATTTCTATACTTGGACCTTGTTGTCTTCTAAGCATCAAATGAATAATGAATTGTTGTAGTTAACCATGTTTTTGCAAAGATTTTCATCTTCTTGTTCTTAAGGCATTTTAAAAATCAATTGTTGTTGAAACTCTTCACCACTGTATAAGGAAGTGATACCATAACTATCAAGCCTAGAGGTCTCTCGTACAGTTTTTACAAGAAACCTGAGTAAGTGAGTCAAGTGTATTTATCAAATAGTAACAAGGAGGTCTAATTAGCGGTTAGTCATGGAAACATCACAATAACTACAAAGGAAGAAAGTAAGTTGATCCTAGAGATACCTTTCTGTTCTTTCTCAATGGTACCATCCACTACACATTAAATAGCTTGATTATATCATATATTTAGATAGGCCATGTCCGCTTAAGTACCCTTTACATCGGGACAATCACTAAGTAATATAACGGAAAGTTATTCTCTAACATAAATAACATCCCAATTTAAAAAAAAAAATTGTTTTCAGAGTTGTTCCCCCATCTTCTTGCTTAAGCAGTCTTATTCTAAAATCTTAAAATATGAAGGGCCAGTCTCTGAGGGTTTAAGAGGCTAACCCACCGGGATATTGAACAGGTCTGCTAGCAGTGGGTACCGGCCTGTGGTATGACTACGTAAACCCGCCAGAATACTGAACAAGCTTGCTGGCAACGGGGCATTCTACCTAGCAAGGATGATAATCTGACAAAAATAAATCATAAATTTAAACTTGTCCTGATGTATGACATTACTTGCAGACAAAGATGACATGGAGTATGTGTGGTTAAGCTACGGTTAATGAATCCCATAATCTTGTCATTGGGAAATAACTCTAAGACTATATTGAAACTCTCTTTCCTACATATTCTTATCTATATATAGGATCTCTTATCCTATAGGTGGGGCCATCTTCTAACTGTCTCGTCAGACCAATCTGCGAAATTTTATATTTACACTTGACATACTGTAAATCTTCGACTATGGGGAGAACTGACTGGTTTCCTATATTTTTTATTGTGAGGTGTCATAATACTTAGGTGTGGGGGTGGGGTTCATGAATTGACAAATGATCATTTCCTAGAGAAGTAATTCTTTGTAAAAATTTTGTATTATTTTCATGATACAGGTTATTACATCAGCAATCATTTTATCTTGAAGTGCTAAACTCCTGTGTTTTATAAATTGTTGTATATATCCTTAACAGACAACTCTGTTGGTTTATTTTTGTTACAGGTTGTTCATTGTAGGTTTGAAATTACATTTTTGTTACAAGTTGTTCATTGTAGGTTTGACATTACATGTTCTATGCAAGTGGATTGAGTGAGCATGGTGGAAAAATCAACAACAATGGAACACTCTTAGCCTACCTCAACTCCTATTCACTATGTTTGTGGCCTCTGAGGAATCAATTTCCTTAGCCACAAAGATCCCAAGAGTTGGAGACTGTTGATTTAAACACCACCAGTTGCCAAGAGAAAGCTATATCAAGGTTTTCAAAACTAAATTTCAGAACATCTCTGGAGCTAAGGGATACTCTAAGAAGTGGATAAAAGAGGAGCTAATCAGCCTTCTCATAGTCATCACCAGATTGATTACATGTGAAGGTAGGTATTCCATCTTTAAATCCTATCAATTTTGATTATTAGCTCACTTTCAGTTCAATAATCCATTGTAACTTTCCCTTTTACTTCTTAAAGAGTCTTGAGAATATGTCTTCCCAAGTGAGGAAGGATGTAACCAATCCCCATAACAACCTATTTCACCACAGCCTTATCAAACTACTTGTCTTAGCCGAGTTGGAAAAATAGGAGAAAACGTGGGATGAATTCATCTACCAATTTGAAAACCCTCATATTACAATCAAGACCAGCAAGAAGACTCGTGATCTAGGGACTGTTACTCCACCCAAACCCTCATGCTCAAGCTATTCCTTTACTAGACCAAAAGACCAAGAAGCCTATTGCTAATCGCCCTCTAAAAACAGTAAAGACCAAGAATCCTATTGCTAATTCATGGCACGAGGACGTGCCATATCTTCGGTCTGGGGGGAGTTTCCTGAGAAAAAAAATGATAAGCATTTCCCATTTGTATAGGAAACCCATGAGAAGAGGAAGTAGGATTTCTGTCAAAATTTTGTCATACTGTCTTTTTTACAAAGTCTTGGGATATTATATCAGCAGTTGTTTGTATTGGTATGCTAAATTATCTACTGCTGATATCATTGAGTGTATTATAAGATCCTATGAATTTTTTGTTTACTCTATAGAAGACTACTTATACTTAACTACTCTTTGTGACAAATACAAAACGATTACAACTGCTAAATACTTATTGTCATTTGTATTCCAAGATTATGAAAAGAGGATCAGTTGTTTGAATTGTTACATATTGATGATAGACAATAACAATTCTCCTATTCACCATGCCTACCAGTACAAACCAATCATTTTCTTAGTCTCTGTCAGTTCTGTCAGTCACTAGTGATCACATTTACTCTTCCATGTGATTGATAGGGTTATTAGGTCAAATTGTTATATTTTCACAATAAAATTATCAAATAAAATTTGACATATATTGGTTGTAAAATTGTCATTGGTGTGTCTAGGTGTCATTACTATTCCCTCCACTCATCCAAGGTCATAAATTCTCATCATGGTCATGTCATCCTTCCTTGTCATAAATTTTCAAATGATTGTCTTGGTCAAAGTTCCACTTAAAAATTGGTTTTTGAATTAAGGAAGATGAATTTGACAAAAGTGAAAGAGGTTTTTGTCAATAATAGAACAAGAAACAAAAATTTCCTTCATTTTATGCACAGGTGTTATTGTCTGAGATAAATCCACCAAATACAGTCACTATAGGAGGGTTTCTTCACGTTTGGCCAACTTGACTCAAAGTTAGTTTTTCAGAGGTTTGGAGAAGGCATTTGAAGTTATTGATGGTTCCATTGTGTAGTAGACATCATAAAATTTCCACCCATACCACTTTAAGCCAAAAATTCCTCTGGGAAGGTATCCAAAATTCCTATCAAAGACCACGTTGTGTTTCTGCTAAGAGCATGTTGCGCTTCTACAAGTTTTGAGTAGCCAACTTCAAGATGGTATTATGAACAAATGGGAAAGTAATTTTGAAACATGGAGAAGGTTTTTGTTAAAAACATACCAAAATACAATAACCTCTCTCAGTTTTTGAATATACTTTATGGTTTGGGATATATTCTATCATCTTAGAGGCCTATGCTTTCAAAAAATAAAACACTCTGTTTTTTTCATGTTATAGTCATATTTTATTTTTGTGTTTTCCTAATAAAAGGGAATTCATTTTTGAAAACCAAGAGAGGTTTTTATCAAGGAAATATTATAAAACAATAACCTCTCTCAGTTTCTAAATATATGTTATGGTTTTGAATATATTCAATTCTCTTAGAGGCCTAGTTTTTCAGGAAATAAAACCTCATGTTTTCCTGTTTTAGTCATGTTTTCTTGGCGTGTTATACTAGCAAATGAAAGTGAATTTTTGAAAACCAAGAGAGGTTTTTGTCAAGGAAATACTAAAAAAAAAAACATCTCTCATTTTTTACACAGGTATTACTTGCTTGTAGTTATAGGTGTCACTTGGATGCCTATTTTTCACAAGTTTGCCAGGCCAAAATTGTTGCACTTATGGGAAGTCACTTTTGGAACTAATTTTGCAGAGGTAAAATTGTTGTTTTGAATGGTTTAAAGGATCAAGGGAATAATATACATCTCAAGTCTTCCTTACATGTCATCAAAAGTCTCCAGAAACTCCAAACCCTCCAGTTCAAACTTAGAGAGCATGAAACATTGAGTTGTCATTTACGCCATGATAATGTTGTCCTACAACCCAAGATGAATTATCTACAATGTTAGGTTGATGATATTAACTGCCACCAATAATAGTCTCTAGATGCAATCGAAACACCACTAAAATCCTAAGTCAAAATCCCCCGGGCAAGAGGGAGAAGCTTCTAAAGCTAATCCACCCCCTCCTTCGCAAGTTTAGTCATAAAGGGCAATTTCTTTTTGTTTGTAGTGGGACCTGAAAAATCTTAGGTGTGGGGGTAATGTTGGGCGCGATATATGATCATTTTCATGACAGTTATTATACACTTTTTCCATATGTATATATGTGTTTTTCATCTTTTGAAGGATCTTTTTGAAGAATTTGATGATAAAATGGTATGATTGGCATAAGGTACGTGTAATTCATATTTAATGATTAAATCAAGTTTAATTCATCATGTTTTATGATTTCCAAGAGTTAATTCATGTTTTTCTGTTGTTACAGGGAAAAATGCACCATGTTTCCAGTTCTAGCACTTCATCTAGTACTCGTTCCAGTGCTCATTCTGGTACCCGATCTGACACTCATTCAAACACTCAGTATTGCACAAAAATGCAGGGTGAGTTGGCGGTTATGGCATTGGCGTCCAGTGATGGGAAAATCCAAAATGTGGGTTTTGTTCATGCTTATCCCCTCCAGCTACTGAAATATTGACAACTCGATTTTGGGTTGTTATGGTGGGCGATTATTGGCTCACTCTGTTTCAGCAATTAGGGCACCATTAATGAAATTTACCAATTTTAGAAGTGGTTCGAACCTCCTGTGGTCGACCACTTGGCATGTAAACATTATAAATACCACTAGGATGATCAGAAGATTGTTAACCAAGTAGAAGAGCCATCAGATTAGAGACAAATTCGTTTTTCTCTGTTTTGGTATTTTACATTGCTATAATTGTGCCAGAACTGCGTTTTCAAGCTTTCATGGTGAATTTGCCTTGTTAAGTTCGTGGTGTGCTTGTAGGAGGTAGCCATGACTTGCTGGGGGGGCCACTAGCAGTCTGGTGTTTGTTCTTATGTTATTTATACATTTCTTAATTCAAATTGTTCTTTCTTATTTCCTGTATATGCATGTTTTTATTTAATTAATTAGTTTGTTGTAGCTCACTGTTTTACTTCTTTTTTGTAGGTTAGATGATGATATTTGTTAGTATGTGTTGATTTTATAAATTAGGAACAAGCTTGCAAGTCTCTATACTAACCCTGTGTGCAATTAGAAAATCTCTCTCTCTTTATACTAACCCCGTGTGCAGCGTAGATGTTAAATGATGCTTTCTTTTATAGTTTTACAGTCAAGTTTAGAACAGAATTTTAATTCGAACATAACATAGTTTTAATTTGGGTTTTCTTTTGACAAGGATTGATGGATGGGTAGATTTACTTCTAGTTGTTATAGTTTGTTTATCTTAGTCTTACATAGATTTCATTTACTTAGTTATTGGTTAATGTAATTGTCAATTTACTTCTTAATATCATAGTTTAATTTATGTTTTTAATTCATTTTCTTATAATAGTTTGAATGGTTAAAATAGACATAGTATAGTTTTATTTCATGCAATTTCCTTTCTTAGAATTAAAGTGCAATTGAATTTCTTAGTTAATGAATGAATCTAGTTTGCTTACATAGTGTAGAATTGGAATAATAACCTCGTTATGTTGTTGATGGTTCATACATGAATATGCAGGGTATTTAACATTATCTTTGTCATGTCTAAATTCTCCTTAGATTGTTTAATCCATACCTTTCATTTTTCCATTGAGATTATTGTTGAGTTTATACCGTTGGAATTGTCCTTTGTTGTCAAGTGTCATCGAGATATCATCCATCACCACCAAAGGCATTCACACAACCACCAACATTACATTTGAGTGTTTCATAGATTAAAGATAGTTTCTTTCTTTCATAGCTTAGGAAATAGTCTTATTTGTTGTTGTAGGATAGGTAGAATTTGCTTTGATAGATTAGATAGCAGTTTGCTCAAGAATTAGTTGTTAGTCTTTCTTTCTCTCAATAGACTAGATTTCCTTTCATGGATTGCATTGAGCATTTAAATTTCCTTTCAATCAAGAGAAATAGTTTTTCATTACGCATTTAGTCCACTTGCCTCTTAGGCTAGATAGTTGTTCAATGAGAAGTTTTGCTTGCAGTAATTAGTTTCCTTTGCTTACTTGTCTTTTTCTTTAGTAGGTTAGTTAGGTGTCTTTTCTTACTTGTCTATTTGCTTTAATAGGTTAGATAGGTGCTTTTGCTTACTTGCTTATTTATTTTCTTTCATAGGGTAGATGTTCATTGAATGTAGGTTGCAAGTTAAAGAAGTTTTCTTTTGTCATTTGCTTATTATGCTTAGTAGTTTGCTTTTGCTTATTGTTAAACTAGTTTTCTTTACACGGAGTTTTCATTTTCTTTCTTAGGAACTATCCATTGACCCTTTGCCAAAATTACTTAGGTTACCTAGTTTCATTTTGCTTAGAAGGTTTTTCTCAGTAGATAGCTTTGCTTGAGTAGATTAGCGTTAGATAGTTGCCTTCTTTAGTTAGAATATACTCCTACCAACCCTTCTACCTTTGGCATATATTTTGCTACAACTATAATTTTACTTACCCCGGGTTGACAATTTCATTGAGGGTTTTTAGTGTGTTTTTAGTACATATATAACACCCATCAGTCGTTTTTCCAAAAATGTCTAACTGTGCGGGTTGGCGGATGCATGGGTTCACATTTGCACTCGTTATTTTATATCGAGACTCTAACTGACCGCTTCTCATTCCATACCTAGCCACTTTTCAGATCATGGATTCCTAGGCATGCGGGATCTACATTGCACTTCCATTGTTTCATGACCTACAAATAACACCCAGACCTCCACGATATACAAATTTATTGCTAGAATCCCACATCATACCCTCTTTCGTGATACAAAGTTTTCACTCAGAAGTTCTGATACCTCCAATTTGACCTTTTGGTCCTCACGTCTCCTGGGGAACTATTGTCACCCCATTTTGAAGCCGGTGCATCCGCTTTCCATACTTGGTCATTTCTTGGAATCTCTTTTGCACCTCCAATTCCTAATCATTGTTTCTTGTTCCTGCCACCTTTGCACTTCTTTCGAGGTATGAAATAACTGAGTTTTAATGCTAACAACTCACCATGCCTCCAGGAGACAGTCATACTAATTGTCCCTACACAACTTGTCCAGAAACATGCAGAAAATATTCTGCCAGGTAATGGGATATCTATTAAAAATACCAATATATTAGCGAAATGAGTCCCACCAACCATTTACCTATTCCATATTTACCGACTTTTTCTCTTGCGGGTTCATGAATAGGAGGAATTTACTTCTAGTGTTCCTTGACCTACAAACAACACCACGACTTCCATGATCTACAAATTGACTTCTGAACTCCCACATCATCCCCTCTTCCATGTTACACATTTTTCACTCAAAAGTTTTGATACATACAATTTGACCATTAGGGCCTCATGTCTCCTCAGGAACCCTTGTAACCCTATTTTGATGCTCATCTGACCTCTTTCTACACTTGTTCATTTCTTGGAATCTCTTCCGCGGATCGTCGGGTTGGTGGGTTCATGCAATTTCCAATTCCTAGTCGTTGTTTCTTGTGCCTTCCACCTTCACACTTCTTTCCAAGTATATGCAATAAGTATACAACTTCTCCAAAAACATGAAGAAAATATCTTTCTAGGAAATGGGATATCTATTACAGATTTGAATATATTATCCCTTCTTTTTTGTCTTATATACTTAACCAAAATTTCATTTCTCTTTCCCCTCTACTTTCTCTTTCTCGTTACTTAGTCGTTTTTCTGAAAATGTCCAGTTGTGCGGGTTGGCGGGCTCATGGGTTCACATTTGCACTCGTTCTTTTATATCGCGACTCCAACCGACCGCTTCCCCATTCCATACCCAACCACTTCTCTGATCGCGGATTCCCAGGTAGACGGGCTATAGATTGCAATTCCATTGTTTTGTGACCTGCAAACAACACCCTAACTTCCACGATATACAAATTTACAACCAGACTCTCACATCATACCCTCTTCCATGTTACACAGTTTGCACTCAAAAGTTCTGAGACCTACAATTTGACCGTCAAGTCCTCACATCTCTTGTGGAACTATTGTCACCCCATTTTGAAGTTCGTTCATCCTCTTTCCATACTTCACCATTTCTTTGAATCTCTTTCGCGGATCATCGGGTTGGTGGGTTCATGAAATATCCAATTCATAATAATTGTTTCTTGTGCCCTCCACCTTCGCACCTCTTTCCAAGTATGAAATAACTAAGGTTTAATGCTAACATCTCACCATGCCTCGAGGAGACCGCCAGAATAACTTTCCCTACACAACTTGTCTAGAAACATGTAGAAAATATATTTCCAGGTAATGGGATATCTATTAAAAATATCAATATATTAGCGAAAACGAATTCCATCGACCATTTCCCTATTCCATACTTATTGACTTTTTCTCTTACAGGTTCCCGGATAGGCGGGTTCAATATTTCCCTTGCATTGTTCCGCGACCTGCAAACAACAACCAAAATTCCGCGATATACATGCAGAAAAGATCTTACCAGGTAATGGGATATCTATTACAAATTTCAATATATTATCAAAAACGAGTCTAATCGATCGTTTCCCTATTCCATACTAAGCCACTTTTTCAATTGCGAGTTCCCAGATAGGAGGGCTCAATATTTCCCTTCCATTGTTCTACAACCTACAAATAGCACCCAAAATTCCACAAATATACAAACTGACCATTGGACTACCCCATCATGCACTCCTCCCTTTTACGCATTTTGCAGTCAAAATTTCTGAGACATACAATTTGACCATTGGGCCCTCACCTCTCTTGA
>JZKD02S1080657.1:0-13161 GCA_000966675.3 Picea glauca | reverse complement strand
ACAACGCCAACATCGCCAGTGTGGAACCACCCACCCGCAAAGGCTTCGGCGGTGCTCTCGGGGTCGTGGAAATACCCCTTCATGATGCTGCTGCCTCTCAGCATAATCTCGCCCATGCTCTGTCCATCCCGTGGCACGCCGGACATCGTCACAGGATTCTTCACGTCCACCTGGTCAAGGCTCAACACGCCCACTCCTTGCCGCCCTTTGAGTACACCTCGTTGGGCTGGGGATAGTTGAGCATCGTCCCATTCGCTCTTCCACTCGCAGGCGAGAGCGGGGCCGGTGGCTTCCGTGAGGCCGTAAGCATGTGTTACGAGGAAGCCCATGTCTTCCACCTTACTCAGAATCGAGGGTGCAGGAGGCGCCCCTCCGGTAAGAACGTGAACTCTTCCGTGCAAGAGCTGCGGGTTTGGGTGGTCGAGGAGGATGTTGAAGACAATAGGCGCACAGCACAAATGAGTGACATGATGCTTGCTTATGGCTAAGTATATCTCGTCGGCAGAGGTGTTGCGAATACAGACGTTGGTTCCGCCTCTGGCTGCGATTGCCCATGGGAATGTCCAACCATTGCAGTGGAACATGGGAAGTGTCCACAGGTAAACCGGCTCTCTCCCCATCTCCCACAGAAGCAGAATAGACATGCTGCTCAGGTATGCTCCTCTGTGGCTATACAACACTCCTTTCGGTGCTGATGTCGTTCCCGATGTGTAGTTCAGGCAGATCGACTCCCACTCGTCTGTGGGCTTCACCGGATCGAAACCCGGATCTCCACCTCTAACCAGCTCCTCGTAGGTGCCGCTTATTACCACACCAACTTGATTACATAGTCCAGCAACATGAGCAGCAGCAAGGCCGTCGTCATGATCATGTATAAGGATCAGACGAGGAGTGACGAGAGGCGATTCAAGGAGGGCGAGGGCGTCCTTGGCGAGAGAGAGGAGTTGGTAGTCGACGAGCAAGAGCTTCGCGTGGGAGTGAGCGAGAATGGTGGCGACGTTGCGAGCGTCGAGGCGAGTGTTGATTGTGTTGAGAACGGCTCCAGCCATCGGGACGGCGAAATGCGTCTCGTAAAGAGCAGGAACATTGGGTGCCAAAACAGAGACCACTTCACCTTTCCGTATTTTGAGACGATTGACGAGAGACGACGCCACACGTGTGCAACGCTCGAAGGTCTCAGCCCAAGTAAAGCGAACGCCACCTTCATCGTAGATTATGGACGTCCGATTAGCATACACCATTGCGGCTCTCTGGAGAAAACTCAACGGTGAGAGAGGCACGTAATTCGCTCCGCATTTCCCCTGATTCTCCATTCCCTCTTTCTGATTCACCACTTCCGCTTCAGCGAGCTCAAAGAGAGAACACGAGAAAGCTAACTCCTTTATCACGTCGAAAAGAATCAGTAGAACAGAGAAAAGAATACGAGAATCCTACGGACAGGCAGTACAAGACGTATTGCAAACAGGCCTTATGATAGTACTGGATCTAAATCCAGATATTTATACAGGGAATTCAATCATTCTCAGAGCAAGAGAAGTCTTGCTATGCACGCCATTATGTTTAACTATGTTTAACTAGTCAAGTCACTCCCCGACTCGGCCCGGAGAGTGATTCTCCACGCAACTCTCATCCCAGCAGTGTGGGAAAGCCTGGAAAATTAAAGGTAAATAATAGGAAACGTGGGCAATCCTGGCGAGCTTTGAATGGAGACCAGGATAAGAGTTTGCTCTGCAGCCACACATTCTATTGTCTCACTGAAACAGCTATTGTTCTTGACACGGAATGCATGCAACAATTGTATTCGGCATTGCCCCCTTTTTTACCAAATCAACCGTAATTTTCATTGAGCTATAATACATTGGATATATCGGTCACAATTTTTTTTTGTTATATCCGTGAATTCGATAGATCCGTGATATTTTTTTGCTGAGTCGACACAGAAACCCTTTAAATTGGGATTAAGGTTACTCAGATTTGTTTTAAAAAAAATAATTTAAATAAGGTTAGGTTAGATTTTTTAAAAAAAATAATTTAAATAAGGTTAGGTTAGATTTTTAAGAGTAGTCTGAGTTTTATATGGATCAAAATTCTCTATATTTTAGAATTTTACTCTATTTTAAATCAATCCATATTTAAAAAATCAATTAAAATACTGAATTGATAAGAAATTAAAATAAAACCACCTAAAAACCTACTTAAAATAACTCTATAGAAAAGATTACTCTCCAATTAATCTACTCCTCTACTCCTTTTGCAGTTTAAAATAGAAAAGATTACTCTCCAATTAGTCTACTCCTCTACTCCTTTTGCAGTTTAAAATTGGTAAAATTGCAGTTTTACATTGTTGAAATTGCGACGGTCAAATTCAAGCGAAAATTTTAGAAAAACGCACACGTAAAGTATACCGATTTGGTTGACGATTACTTAAACCATTAATGACACGTCATTATCGAATGTTTTACCGTTGAATAACTGGCTTTGATTTCTGAATGATTAGTGTTCTAATGGGAGACAACTTACAACGACCGTCGTACATGATTAGTGTTATATGTTTGTCCCTTTTTATCATATTATCCGTTAATTCTAAATTCTGTAAGATTCTAAATTCTCAGTTGAGGGTTAAGTTTGAATAATTTTAATATTTTCAAGGTTTTTAAGCATATTGAATCTGAATCTAAATCTATTAATATGTTTAAAAATACAATTTAAATAACAAAAAATTATAATTTCATTCAAATTTATATTTGTCAAGTGTTTTCTAAAAAGCTAAAATGTAGAACATGTTTATTCATGATTCACCCTGCTCATACATGCCAAAAAAATAAAACCTACTAACACATACATGCTATTTCATGGTTTTAACTTTCAAGCTGTAAAACCTGCTAACACATACATGCTATTTCATGGTTTTAACTTTCGAGCTGTTTTCTAGAATAATCCTTATATGAATTGCAGATTCAAGACAACTAACAGTCACGAAACATTGTCAAAAATTGATTTTAATTAATAACCATTGAATTTCCCAAATCTACAATCTCTATAAAATAAAGTGTTTAACAATTTCTTACTAATCTTAAGGTAAAGATAATAAAAATATATATATATATATCCCCTAAAAAGAATTATTTAGTAGAACTTTTAGACTACGGCTCTTTTTAGTGGTGGATACGTACGCCGTCGTGAGAGTGAAATCCAAGCAGTCAATTTTTCCATGTGACGTTCAGCCGGCGCGTGAACACTATCCAGCAGAAAACTCCAATTTAGTCAATTTCTCCATGTGACGTTCAGCCGGCGCTCACTTCCACGTATTGAGGCGTGAACACAATCCACCAGAAAACTTGAATTTAGTTATGGCTTTTTTCGATATGAATTTCATTATGATAAACATTTTTATTTGTATTTTACTGTTGTAATGAATATTAATGTATAATTTTGATTTGACAAAAAGATTGTTAATATATAATTTTGATTCAATCAAATTGTTGTTTTTTTAAAAACGTTTAATATTAATAAAATTCAATTAATTTTTTATAAATTATAATTTTATTAATAAAATTATTCATTTTAATATAAAAATAAATACAACATCTCAAAATATAAATTATTGTTTTTTTAAAAACGTTTAATATTAATAAAATTTAATCAATTTTTTTATAAAATTATAATTTTAATAATAAAATTGTTATTTTTAATATAAAAATAAATACATCTCAAAATATAATATTTAATTGAATTGTGTAATATTATTATTTAATATATAATTTCAACAATTTAAAATAATTCTTACTTAATTTAAAAAAATGAATTAAGCCATCAAAATTTAATTAACGTGGATCAGGATTTTGATAAACAAATGCAGATATAACAAAAGCCAAAGCCACTGTAAATTGTTTAAGTACTTTAGGGTTTAAAGATTAAGATTGATTTCCGTTATTGAGCTTGTGGTTGAGTGTCGTTTTCTTTTCTTAATCGAGAAAATAACTGTTGGACACGGAATGTATTTATTCGTGATTGAAATAGACACCAAATTATTCTTTTAGAAAAGATGAGTAAAATGTTTTTGATTGAAGGACGGAACTGAGTTTTCGTCCGAGACAACTCTAATACCAACTAAATTATTGTCTCGTGATACATGAACGTGGAACCCGAGTAGTTAGAGTAAATAAATGTAACTAAATTATGAAAAAAACAAAAAAAATGTTTAAGAAAATGATAGAGTTAAATGTTAGAGTTTTTTTGGGAAATTGTTGGATATGTATTTGAATGATTAAGTTTGTAAATACTTCAGTTGACAGAATTTATTTATACATTCAAAAATATAATTTAAACAACAAAAAATTGTTATTTCAACCAAATTTATATCAACTGATTCTAACTAAAACTATTAAAACTTAAAACGTTTAAACAAACGCTTTACTCTACCGTCTGCCGCCTAAACAAGTAGGTCAGGTCAGCTGGAAAGTAGGAGGATTTTCCTAGTTTCAACCTGCCATTCCCTTCTTGACACTTAATTGGCTCTGGGCAGAAAATTTGCATGGTGATAATGAACGCCGCGTCGATTCTATTGAAAATCGATTCATAGTTTATCATCTCATACGTCTTATCTTTTGAATGTTTAATCTTTGAAATTATTTTCATGGTCACATGATACGTACGTACTTGATCATCTGCTTTGAGCAAGTCACATATAAGAATTAGAATGCATATACATCAAATCAATTCAGAGAATCATATCAATTAGGATACCCTCAACAATCATCGAGAGTCCGCGTGGGCTGCTGAGTTGAGAGTGTCCGCCTAGTATCATATTTCATTTTGAAGGACTCTTATGGGGGGTGAAAATTCTGTAAAATGAGAGGTAGGTCTTGAAGTGAAAATTTGGTAATAATGAGAGGTATGTCTTGTACTTATTTAGAGTCAAATTTTCAATGAGGTGTTGTAAGTAGGACTTTTTGGTGGGTGTGTCTAAAACCCTTGCTAAGTTATAAGTTATATGTTAAATTTAAGTAATGTCTACGGATTATCAATTTCTTTAAATTTAATAATAATAATAATAATGGATATTGTTATCTTGACTTTAGCTCAAGTGGATGAGTGTGGTTGTTTGAGTTGAGGAGTGTGAGCCCAATTATCATATTTGATTTTGAAAGACTCTTATGGGGTGAAAATTTGGTAAAATGAGAAGTAGGTCTTGAAGTGAAAATTTGGTAATAATGAGAGGTATGCCTTGTCCTCATTTAGGGTCAAATTCTCAATGAGAAGTTGCAAGTGAGACCTCTTGGTGGGTGTGTCTAAGACCCCTTGCTAAGTCATAAGTTACATGTTAAGTTCAAGTAATGTCCACCAATTACCAATTTCTCTAAATTTAATAATAATAATAATAATAAATATTATTAGATCTAGCCTTAGCTCAAGTGGATGAGTGTGGTTGTTTATTGGAATGAGGTTCTACCTTTTATTTCAAAAATTTATATTAAAAATATGTTAAATTATCATTTAAATCTTAAATAAAACAATTTAAAGTAATGATGGTCTCATGATGGGTTAGTGCCAATGTAAACATGGAAAACCATCAATCTATTATCTTTGAGAGATGATTCCAAGGATGATTCTAGGTACTTTCACAATGAATTTGAATATTGTGTAAAAAAATGAAATGTAAGGAAATGAAGTAGCTTTAGGAATATATAATTTTTATTTTTAGAATTTGTATATGACTATGTGAAATTTGATTTTTCCTAATAGTGACATCTTATTTTTTATGCAAAATATAATGCATATATTTCTATAAGTGTTGAGTACCTAAATGATGGAATTCCCTTAAACAAATTGTAGAATTGTAGAGAACATATTGTTCTTTCAAAATTTATAATGATAAGTTTATATAGTTTTTGAATTATGAAAGTCTTTATATGCTTGAAATTACAAGTCCTTCAGTTAGTGTTGTACACTGGTATTAACATTATCAAACAAAATCTCAGTATGTACTAGTGCAACATATAAATTATTTTAAAAGCGATTAAGGAAAACCAATTATAGTAGAAATAAAAGAAGTATGTATTTTAATATTTTGATATATGTCTCATAGTTAAGTGTCCCTGCAACACATCTTAGTATTCTTTTTCCAACTTTCTAGTGAGAATACTTGGGGGATTCCATAAATTTGGAAGCAAAATTTGTTGCAAACATTATATTAGGTCTAGTTGCAGTATGATATATGAGACGACCTACTAGCCTCTTATACAAAGTTGAATCAACTGTTGAGCCTTCATCTTGTTTTCAGTTGGCTTGCATTTATCCATTCTAAATCTTTTCAGAATGTTTGTAGCATACTTTTGCTGATAGAAAAAATACCATGAGAATATTGCTCAGCTTCAATATTAAAAAAATTCTTCTTGAGTCCAAGATCAATCATCTCAAACTCTATTTTCATGGAATCTTTAAATTTATCTAACATCAGATTACCTATATAAATCATATCATCAACATAAAGGAAAAAAATAAGTATTTTACCTTCATGGTCTGATTTTGTATACAATGTTGGCTCATTCTTACTCCTACTGAATCCATTGTTGATCAGATAGGATTCAATCCAACTATACCAAGATCTTGGAGCTTGCTTCAACCCATACAAGGATTTCTTTAACTTGCACACTTTATCCTCTTGTCCCTTGACATCAAAACCAGGTGGTTGATCCACATACACTTCTTCTTGCAGAATGTCATTCAGAAAGAATAATTTTACATCCAATTGAAACACTTTCCATTTGTTTTGATATGCAGTAGCTAAAATGGTCCTTATTGTGTCCAACCTTGGCTACAAGAGAAAACGTTTCACCATAATCTATGCCAGGTTGTTGAGAGAAGCATTTGGAAACCAACCTTGTCTTATTCTTCTCTACCTTTCCTTTTTCATTTACTTTTTTCTTGTACACCCATTTGAAACCTATGTTGGATTTGTTTACTGGCAGATCAACAAGATCCCAAGTCTTGTTCTTTTCTATTGCTTCAATCTCCTCATTCATAACTTCTTCCAAATATTCCTCTTTGACTGCTTCTTCACATAAGGTTGGATGATAAGATAGAAATGAAAAATGACCTTGTTGTTTAAATCCATTATTATGCAGATAAATTTCCCTTAAGATCCTTGTTCGTTGATTTTCTGCTGAGGAGGATGATTCACTGCTAGAAGAAGTACCATTTCCAGAGTTTTCTTGTTGTCTTTGTACCTGTAATATTAACAGTCTTGGTGGATTTCCTTGTAGTTCTGAACATTATGTTTGATTATCAATTGGCTGCATTGGATTTTTGCTATCCACTATCTCATTTTCTTGCTAACTCCAAGATTTGTTCTCTAAGAACTTGACATCTCTTCTCACCAGAAATTTCTTGGTGACTGGATTGTAAAGTATGTGTGCATTTGAATATTCATTGTATCCAATGAAGATACATTTTTCACTTATGATTTAAAGTTTATTTCTCAGTTCTTAAAGGACATGGGAAAAAGCAATGTAGCCAAAAATTCTGAAGTGAGACACATTTAGCTTAGTGCCACTCCGTGCCTCTTTAGGTACTTTATCCTTGACACTTATTGTTGGATATCTACTCAGGATGTACACCGAACATGCTCTTCTTCAACCCAATAATCATTGGAAAATTTCTTCACTTTGAACATGCTCCTGGCCATCTTCATGATGGTTTGGTTCTTTCTTTCAACCACTCCATTCTGTTGTGGAGTGTATCTAGTTGTAGTCTGCATGATGATGCCTTGATGTCTGCAAAAAACTGCAAATTATTTTGAGTTGTATTCTTCTCCTCCATTTGATTTCAACACCTTCACATACTTTCCACTATTTTTTTGCTTCATCTTTGAAATATTTAAACTTTGAGAAGGTATCAGATTTATTTTTAAGAAAATAAATCCATATTTTCCTTCTAAAATCATCAATAAAGGTTAGAAAATAAAAACTATTGTTGGGCTTGTTTTTCCACTTGGGTGAGAAAAAACAAGCCACTTAGTTGCCTTGTCAGGTCAACAAGACAATACATAAGTTGGCTAGTTGATTAGTGGATCAACCATAAAGAAAACAAATAACAAGAAAACAAAATAGAACAAAGCATGCATATAACTTCAAATGAAAACTTGCAAATGCGACAAAGAAATAACTACCAATAGGATTGATCTTTGAATTGATAACACTTAGGAGAAGTAAAAGAACTTATGAGTCCCCTCTTCCTCATTGGGAGGGTTCTTGAGTCTCCAAAACACCAAGCTTTCTTTCTTCTAACAATGGAAATACAATGGTGAAGACTTGATGGGTGAACTTATCAAGAGGTGAGAAGAACAACACCGGTTATGAATGTTCAAATAGCTCTAAGAGAATGATGGTTTCTCCAAAACCAAAAGAACATCATAATAATACTCAAAATTCTCCTTTTTGTTTGCATACCTTGGTCATGTATTTATAGGACCAATGCAAGTTTTTCATCACTTTCTTGTAGTGTGAATGGGATCCCTTTGCAGGTACTACATGTCCCTTCAATAGCCCCAAAGCTAGATTTCAGGACGATTTTATTTTCTTGTCATGGTACACTTCGACCTGGAAGTGGTTGAGGCTCATCCAACTGCATTAATGCGTCGTTTCTGCATCAACAAGAGTTATTCTTGAGATAGATGCATAGATAGCGCAGTTTGTGAATTCAATGTTGTGTTGTCCTATGCAGATGTGTGCAAGTAAGCTTTGGGGAATTTGTGTTGAAATTCAAGGACTATTTTTGTAGTTTTGGTTACTTGTTAGATAGGTTCTATAAATGCTTGAGGTATGTTTATTGATATGTTTTGTTGGTATTTTATTCAACCATTTCCTATATTGTTGTGAGTAATGTTTTGGTGATAATAGACGTCCCCTGATGTGTGAGGTTAGGAGCATACGTATAGACGAAATGCATCATTATTTCTTTTGGTTGTGATGTCGATGTGTAGAAGAATTGGAGACTTTATATTTAGGAAATGGTAGAGCGATCTGTTGGAGGGAGAGGGGAATAATATGTGAACCAAATGTTCTCTGAAAAAATAAAATCTTTTTACAAATGAGGCAAGCATGCCCCATGCTCATGTCATGAAACCAAAATAGTATAATCGTAACTGGAAACTGTTGATGAAGTAGATTTATTCATTTCCCTAGGGGGTGTCAATAACGATAGATGACGGTCCTGCCAAATGAACTGGATTTGAATTAGGGAATGAATAACTTGAAGGCATTGATGGTGGTAGACAATTCAATTGCTTAAATTGCATTACTTTAAATTATCAACCAGGGATCTCGTAAGCTTGTGAGATGTTGGAAAAATATGTGCATGAGTAGGAAACTAACTCTAAGCTAAGAAAGATGAATGAAAAGTTACAAAATTCAACTGAGGTCAATGTAATTATGTTTCAACTATTAACCACATTCCTTTGGTTGGAAAGAAAGAGAAACAACTGGTTTTGATATTATTAAAGAAACTCATTCTTCAATGCCTAAATATGTAGGGAAACCATGCTTGCATAGATGAAAGAACATAAATAAATGAACATGAAATAAAATGAGAAACTACTAAAATAAAATCACACAACAAAAAGGAAATTATTTGGGAAACATATACCAGAGAAAGGGGGCCCTTCCTCTCTTGTCATATGCTTCCAAGAAGAAATAAAGTAGAGAACTCTTGATTTGCAACAACAAGCTCTTTATTCTAGAATCAAAATGATTATAATGATCATTATCTAACTCCTTATACTAACTATGAACTATCCAAGTGATTCGGATTTTATGAGAAGAACGAAATGAATACAGATATATATTATTAACCCAAACACACAATGAACAATAACAGAGATACAATAAAACTTTTCTTTGATTCAATAAAAAAATATGTTGAAACTGTAAAATGCAGACTGAAACAAGCTTGCTAGAATGTTGGCGAGTTATCTCTGAGAAGAGATGTGACGACTGCACTCATTCACAAGAAGATGAGTACAATGAGGCTCCAAAGGCCTTGTTACATCAAACATGAATTCCAAAACCCTAGACATCCAAAAAACTAACCCTAGGAGATGAAGCACCAAAAGCCATGTGGGCGTTGTTGGGGTAAATTGGTACATCAACTTCCCATGGTCATAAATTTTTCATACGATCTCCGTTTTAGGAATTCCATCACACTTTGAATTTTCTCATATTTTGACCATGGAAAGCCCAAAAAATGTTGTGTAGGGCCTCAAATGGCCCCACAAGTTTAGGACTCGACAAGCTAGGAAAATAACTGCCAAAATGAAAATTGCATGTGAGCCAGTTGGAATAGGCGGGTGGCTACCAATACTCACCTGGATCAATCCTCCCTCATTAGGAAGAAATGGTTTCCATTGCATTGAGTTCCCCCATCAGATGAGGAAATTTCTACTGAATTTGGCCCCGGGTGAGTCACTTTCCTTGGTGTAGGAGTTGCCTTGCTTTGACAACCCAATAAAGATAGATCCTTTGTTGGTGAGTTCCCTTGACCTGTGTATCCATGATATGATCAATGGATGCATGTTCCATATAGTTAGGGTTGAGATCTATTGGTATCAACTGTTCTGCTATCTTTGAGGTGTCCAATAATGGTGGAAAATATGGCTGAAGGAGGTCCACATTAAATATTGGGTGCAAGCCAAGGTAGAGCGGAATGTTGAGCTCAAAAGAATTGTCTCCCATGACCTTGGTGATGGTGTAAGGTCCATAGCGGAGTGGGAGAAGCTTCCGATGGGGCCTCGTAAGGCGTTATTTCTACAAGTGCAACCAAACTTTATCTCCCACCTAAAACTTGTGTGGCACCCAATGTTGATCATGGCGCTGCTTGTACTTGGCATTGGACTTCTACAAAATATGTTGAACCTGTTGGCAGATGTACTGGATCCGCTCAATGAAATAGATAAATTTTTCAGCTTCAGTTTGAGCATGGGACAACTCTGCTTGGGTGGCCACAAGGGGCAGTGACACATCCATGGGACCCAGTGTTTGAAATATTAACCCCACCTGAATGGGGTTGTGGTCGATTGAGATATGTATGTCTATGTTGTAGTTACGCTAAACATAGGGAAGACTCTCATCCCATGTGCGGGGATTCTTGGAATTTTACATGCATAGGATATGCACGATCATCCAGTTGACAACCTTGATTTGGCCATCCATCTGGGGGTGGAAGGTAGTGGATTTGGTGAGCTTGTTGTCCAGCAATGACTAGAGGCTCGACCAAAATGTGTTGAGGAACTGGCTATCCTGATCTAAGATGATGGTTTATTGTATCCCAAAATGTACCCACACTCATTTGAACAAGATCTTGGAATTGGCCTATGATGTGATGCTCTTCTTGCAGGAGACCATACTCACCATTTTAGAAAAAACAATCAACCACCACAAAGACACAGTCATTTCCCCACTTGGTTCACAAAAGGCCCGACATATAGTCCATCGAGATGGATTCCTAGGGCCTTTCAGGAGTAGGAAGAGGGGTTTACATGCCTTGTTTCTTAATGGCCAGTTTGGAAATGGCACAGGCAGTGAAGGACCTGATATACTTGCTGACATCTTGTCGAAGTTTCAGCCAATAGAAATGTTGTTGCAACACTGCCACTATCTTTTCTATGCCGAAGTGTCCTGCCACCCGACTATAGTGGGATTCCCAAATAAACTTTGCTCGCTCGATTGATGGAACACAAAGATGACCTATATGGAACAATATCCCATCCTGAAGATGGAAATCAGTGACAATTGTGTTTGTTCCCAACATCTGGTAGGTGGCGGCAAAGTCAGGATCTCTCTCATCGAGTTGGGGCCATCCGGAGGTCTCTAGGTCACAGATGTTTAGAACCATGGTGAGTGATGCAACTGGAGCGTGGCTAAGGAAATCAACGACGCAGTTGGTGCTTCATGTATTATGCTTGATGTTGAGATGGAACCGCTGCAAGTATGTGGACCACTTCCGATGGCGATCATTCTTCAATTTTCCTTATGTCTGCATGAATTGCAACGGCTTATGATCGGTGTGGATGATTGTCTCCTTCTCGAGAATGTAATGCCTTCATTAGAGACAATCTTGCACAATGGAGTACATTTCTTTGTCGTAATTTGGGTACTTACGGACGACATCTGATAATATCTCACTATGGTAGGCCATAGTCTAAAGCATTTGTCTTGATCCCAAAGGGTTGTTGCAGGTCAAGTAACGAGAGCACTAGGGTTGAGCACACATGCTTCTTCAAATCATCAAACGATTGTTGTTGTGATAGGACCCAAAAAATTTTTTCCTTACCACCACCTATGGTTACTTGGCTGAGGGCCCATGAAATATGGGAAAATACCAACATGAAACTGCGATAGAAATTGGAAAGGAATAAAAATATTTGAAGCTTAGTGAGTGTGATTGGGGATGACCATTCACGAATGAACTAGATATTGATTGGATCAACATGCACCCCATGTTCATCAACAATGAATCCTAGCTATCGGACCCTGTCCATGCTAAAGGAGCATTTTTCCAAATTTTCATATAGCTTGTGTTGCCACAGAGTGTGCAAAACCTGCTAAATATGTTGCAAGTGTTCCACCCAATTCTTGTTGTAGATGAGGATTTCATCCAGATACACCACCAAAAAAGAATTGGTGAAAGGTTGCAAGATATTGTCCATCATCCTCATGAAAGTTGTTGGGGAATTCATCAAACCAAAGGGCATGACTAAGCATTCAAAATGACCTTCTTTGGACTTGAAGGAAGTTTTACATACATCTGTCTGCTCTATTGGGAACTGATGGTAGCCAGAATTCAGATCAATCTTACTGAAGTATTTGACCCCTTTAAGCAGGTCATGGAGATCGTCGACTCGAGGAATCAGGTATCGGTTCTTGACTGTGATTTTATTTAGGGCCCAATAAGCGATGCAAAGTCACTAGGTCCCGTCTTTCTTATGTACCAGCCTGATTGGTCTTCCACATGGTGATGCATTGGGTCAGATGTTGTAATACCCCAAGGCCGAGCCCCTGCTGAATTGTAATGATGTTTAATGAAGTTTATAGGCTGGTGAGCCAAGTATTTATAAGATGGGAGGATTACATGTTTATTAGGATGGAGATCCTAGATGCTAAGGCT
>JZKD02S1080646.1:0-13161 GCA_000966675.3 Picea glauca | reverse complement strand
CTCGTGCGTAACCCCTGTGTGAGAGGGGGATCCCAGGAAGACTTATACGATAACTGGATTTGACTCTCCCTAACTCAGGATGCTACTGTTTGTTTTGGAAACTTTGGAGAGTTATTCTCATAGCCTAATCCAAAGTACTACACCTATTCTACTGATGGTGGAGGATCCTAGCAAATAAAAAATTCTAGATAATTTTAAATTAGCGTTGATTTTTATGGTTGTTCTTTACACAAAAGGGGTGTATGGAAGTGAAACAAATGGAATTATGACTCAGACCCAAAGGATGCATCGAATATGATAAGCAGTCATTTCCTTTTGATGAAATTCTATCTAAGGGAGAGAGAGAGTTCTTTCCACTAACAAGCACAAATGTGAAGTGTCCCCAAACGATTCTTTTTCTCAATCAAATCCTGATGTAATGCAAAAACTTTTAAATTCCTTCTAATATGCACCATCAATCATGGAGATGATTTTTCATTGTTCGTATATGAGTTAAAGATCAATTCAACACAATGCTTGTCTTGCTAATTGTCTTTGTATGAATGAAAATCAAACTAGCACAAGCTAAAGTCATACAAACAATGCACCCTCTTGTTGTAATCAAAATGAAAAGCGAAAGAAAAGAAACAATCAAAGAGAAAACAAAATTCACACCTAAAAAGCAAAAGTTGAAGAACAATGACCTTGAGTCAAATCAAGATAAAGAGGTTTGTAGGCCTTTGATGACCTTCACCAAGGTTTTTACTCAGCTGATGAGGAGAGAAGAACAATGCATAGGTTTTGAACTTCACTCAACAGAAAAACTCAATGAAAATAGTGAAGAAGGCTACAAGATCCAAACAGTAAGGAGCTTATTCTTCAATCAAGAGACAGATGTCAAGGTTGAAAAGGAAGAAACACTGACTCACAAGGTTACTCAACAGAGGAAACACAGAGGCAAAATCCAAGAAAATGCAATTCTGGAAGATTTTTGAGCCAAAGAGGGTTGGCGCTCTGTTGCCAAGGGAAAGGAGCGTTATAGCACTCTGTGCAAATCTATTAGGAGAACTGGCGCTTTGTTAGCACTAGGACAGGGGCACCAAGGTCTGAAACTCCAAAAATTGTCGAAAAAATAAAAAAAAGTGCAATCCAATTCCGACAATTATGCTGAGTGTGATTGGGTAGGGAGCCAATCAGCTCATGAAACCAATCAAAAGAGGAGTGAACTAGGTCTAAAACAATCAAGGGGTAGAACTAGTTCAATGAGGAGAAATCAAAACAAGAGGTTTCAATTCGAGGCTATCTCCCCAGTGAAGTCGCCAGTTTCTGTTGTAGGAAAATCTCCCTGCGGATAGGTAGATCACCTCTAAGAGCTCGACCTTAACCCTAGACAGAAAAATGCTTAACGTGGACACTGAATTCCTTTCAAATATATCTAAACTAATACATGAGAAGGAAGGATGACAGAAGTACCTTTTTATCGACGTGTGTCCCTGCACGCTCTGAGTTGCGCTCCAATCCTTTGCTCCTCGCTGAGTTCTGCAGACAAACAAGATATGACCACTTCCTACTCTATTGATATTAGCTTGAAAACAAATCTATCAATTAATGATAAGTTCATGTAACATCAGACACAAACTAGAAAGAAATAGGCCAAGCGTGTCATATTAATGAGAATAAAAACAGCAGTACTTACAATCGTAGATGCGAATGCGACAGCTTCGTCAAGTCCCCCTTCGTCTAACCCTTGCTCGAAAGATCCACAACCTGGTTGACAGCAGCTTCACTGATCACTTCTCCTTTGGCTGATTGTGTGTCTCCTATGAGATCATAGGTTTCATGCTAGCAATTCTTCCCCCTTTCCACCATCATAAAGCTTGCTTATATAGGTTGGGAGGAGCTTAACCTCTTGAGTTATGTTTAGAACAAGTTGGGAACCTCCTCCTTAGATCAGGGATCTCTTGTGAAACCAAGAATTCGAGTACAACTGCCTCCTAATCTCGAAATATCCTTTCCTTATTATCCTCACCGGGCTAACAAATGACCCAGATTAGGGAGCGCTCCTTCAAAAGGGGCATCAGAGCGCTAGAATGCTCCCTAAGAAGCTTAAGGGGAGCGCCAGCGCTTCAAAAGTGGGAAGCGCTCCTTCAGAGGGGTGAGGAAGTGTTATAACGCTTCCTGAGGCCTTATAGGGGAGCGCCAACGCTCCTAAGGCTGTTTCAGGGGAACGTTCACCCTTAAAACTCTTGATTGAAATCCCTTTTCAGGTGTTAATAGTTGTTTGACTCCAGTGAACCAGTTCTCCTTCTTCAAACCAAGTACATAAGATGTTTTAAGTGCCTCCTTAGTGTCTTCATTATGGCAACATGATTCAACAACATTTGTGACACTTGTAACCAACTTGCAACACTTGCGAAAGTTGTAAGGAAGTTGCGACACTTACGACAATTGAGAGGAATATGCGACACTTATCCAGTTGAGTAATTTTGATGTGTAACAATAACACTGTTGATTTTCACTCAAAGTAGTTGTTGGTGGCTGAGGTGAAAGCCTTTGAATTAGATGTGGGTTTCGACTCTGAGTCAGAACCAGAAAGGGGGAGATGGATCGTAGACGCAAAACCCAGTGCTCTCGTTGCTACCACCAAGCTCTAGCCCAGTGAACCAGACGAGCCAAAGGAAAGAGAGAACCTTTTTCATTCATAGATGTGGGTGAATGGTACCCCAATTCACTTCATCATTGATAGCAGTATCCAAAAGAACCTCATCTCAGCAGAGGTTGATAAGTGACTCTCTCTGCCAACAACACCACACCCGTAGCCTTACACCATCGGATGGCTCCACCAAGGAAGCGACATCTACGTCAGCCAACAATGTCGCTTGTCACACAGCATCAATCCCTTCAAAGATGAGTTATTGTGTGATGTTTCCCCTCTCAAAGTTTGTAATGTTCTTTTGGGCCAACCATATTTATGGAAACGTCATGTTGTATATGAATCTAGGCCTCACAATGTTATTATTACTTTGAAAAATAAATTGTACAAGATACCTGAGGAAGTCCCACACAGTGTTATTTCCTTGATCTTTGTTAAGCAATGCAGAAAGGTCATCTCTCAGACATGGAAGTTTGTCTTCTTCATGATTCACTCTCAGAATGTGTGAAATATCGCATCCAAATCTAGGGTCTTCGCAGCTGACCTCTCCACATAGCAAAAGAAAGTGGATAAGGTCATGGAAGAATACTTAGATATCTTCTCCTCACCTACTGGGGTACCTCTACACTATCAGGACAAGCACCCCATATATTTGACCCCCGACGTAGTGTTTCCCAATGGACCAGTCTACCTCTTCTCTATGTTAGAGAATGAGGAGATCAAGTAGAATATCCAAGAACTTCTCCACAAGGGGCACATCCATCCGAGCTCATCACCTTGCGAGAGCACGATCATGCTATTACATAAGAAATATGGAACCTGGTGAATATGCATTGATTACCAGGCCCTGAATAAAATCACAGTCAGAAACTGGTACCCAATTCCCCGAATCGATGACTTCCTTGATCATCTCACAGGGGACAAATACTTTAGTAAGATTGATATAAATTCTGGCTACTACCAGGTCCCGATAGAACAGACAGATGTATGGAAGACCACCTTCAAGTCAAAGGATGGTATTTTTGAATGGTTTTTCATGCCCTTTGGTTTGAAAAATTCTCCAGCCACTTTCATGAGGATGATGGATGATATCCTGTGACCATTCACCAATACTTTTGTAGTGGTGTATCTGGATGACATCCTCATTTACAGCAAGACTTGCGCATAACACTTGTAGCATATTCAGCAGGTTATGCACACCCTATGGCAACACCATCTCTACACCAGCTTGGAAAAATGCTCCTTCGGCATGGACATAGTTCATTACCTAGGATACATCATTGATTGGCATGGCAAACATGTGGATCTGGCCAAAATCCAATTCATCCATGACTGGCCAGCCCCAACCACACTCACTGAGCTTCAAAGCTTTGTGTGCCTTACCAATTTCTACTGCAGGTTCGTGTTGGGATTTTCCCATATTGCATGGGCCCTTGTCCAAGTAACTAGGGGTGGTGGTAAGGAAAACTTTGTGTGGGGTCGGTACCAACAACAAGAATTCGATGATTTAAAGCAGCGCTTATGCTTAGCCCCAGTACTTTCACTATCAGACCTGCAGCAACCCTTTGAGATAGAGACATATGCTTCAGAATCTGATGTGGGCATCGTTCTCACTGAGAACGGCCACCCCGTGGCCTATCATAGTGTTACAAGGAAAATATCTCTATGGCTAGGGGTAAACCACAATATATGGAAATGATTGTAGAAATCAACTCTATTCTCAAGTATGTTATATAAACAAATATGCTAGTAAGACAAGATAAAAGGACTACCTCGTCCAGATGTTCAATGAAGTCCACCATTTAGCACTTGACCCAAATAAATATACCTACAACTAGTCCTCAACAACCAAGAAAAGCAAGCATATGGTGATAATATATGATTTTAGCACATTCAATAGCATAATCCATCAATATACATAACAAATACACCCATGGAATAATAATTAAAATATTTTCAAGATATCAATTGGACAGGAAAAGAGTATTTTTATTAATATATGATCAGTAGAAGTGAAAAAGTTACAGACTTTCGTGTCGACACAGTTCGGAATAGAGAAACTAAGTTCCTTCCAGTTGGGCCTCCACCACTTCAATCCTCCACCAAAGGAAATCTCATAAAAGAGAAACAATGGAGTTCTCAATTAATAAGGGAAGAGATTGGGGGTTGAACACTATGTTCATACTTAAAGGACAAATGGATACAGGCTCATTATGAAGTAAATAATTTCTCCAGAGTAACTTTTCTCTCAAAGTTGAATTATTTCTCCTCCTTTCCATAGCACAGAATTGGCCCATTTATAGCCTTCAAATGGAACTAAAGGGCCGAGTCAGAACGTTTCCAGTATATGCAAGGCCAAGTATCATATATCTCATGTCGTGACATGGAAACCCAACACCATTTTTCATTTTTGGGCACAAATCCCAATGTACACGGGTTGTAGTGGTGCAGCCTACGTATATGCATGTTGTATAGTAGGCAAGGTGCGTACATGTGGAAAAAATGTATTTTTTAGCTCTGGCATTATGCAAAAATCGATGAAAAGTCTGGATAGGGAAATGGAAAAAGGACCTATGTGGAAGATTGCATAGGGTGAGGCAAATATTGCTATAACAATCTCTTACCATTGTGCAATACTATGATCTCTTTGTTTGTTTCACACTCTTCTTCTCGCAGCAACCTCATCCCATTTGTTCCTCATTCCTTCTCTTCATTCCTCTTTATGCTCAGATCATTCCCTAGTCAACCCCTAGTTCTCTTATGTGCGTGAAGCTCCTTAGCTGCTTTGGAAATCATATTCCATCTTCATGACTTCCTTGTCTCACAACAACATCTTAATCCAAGTATATAGTGACTTCATGTATCTACCGTGTGGTCCTTTAAAGAATTCCCTCTCACCAGCATTGTACGACTGACTGTAATCTATGGAAAATTCAGTAATGTAACCTCCCAACACATTATCCAACCAGTAATCCACTACACCTGATGTCTTATTGCTTACTGCATTAATTTGTTGAATCAATTCATGAGTCCAATTCCTCATAATAGTAGTTCGATATCTTTCAATCTGTTCAACAAATCTATGGATCTACTCTGCTAAAATACTTGGGAAGTCAAAAAAAAAATCATGCAAATATGTAAACACGTACCTTTGTATCNACCTCGGCATCTATTTCCACTTATACCTGCCACCTAGGAATCTATTGACATGGGTACCTACCACTTGGAATGACACATGGCACTCAAAAACATCATCTTCACCCCTTAAAAGTATCAAAACACATTTCCACTTGGAACAATGGCCACCATCCACGTGGACTAATGTGGCACACACCATCATCGAACACTGGCACATCCTTCCAGGTATGGACACTTGTCCAATGAGAAAAGGGTGGGTGACAATATCCTTGTCAACGTGATGTCACCTTCCTCCTGACCTCATCCAAATGAGACCCATCAAGATCAATGGTCAGTATTAATTTCAGTTGTTCTTCGATCGACGGCTTGGATTTCTCCTCAGAGTCTTCCCTTTGTATTAATTTCATTCTAGTGGACCATAATACTCCAAAGGACTCACTATGATGAATGGCTAGGATCACTCTAAATTATTCTCCAATGGATCGATAGCTTCGATTAATTTAGAGTCACGTCCTAGTCTAACCATGAACTATTCCAATGGAATGCTCCATGATCAATGGTTAATATCATTTACATCCATTCTCTGATGGATCCAATGATTGTTAACGATATAGATCCTTTGCAAGATCTCCTATGTGAGGGATCCTGACCAATAGCCAAGATTATTTCATCGTTCTAAATTGACGATTGTGATTCCTTCTGGAAAAAGACACGGAAATTTCATAGGTTTATCAGTCTGCTTCTGGAATTAGTCTATTTTTCTAGGTTTTATCCTAATTTACCATTGGCTATCAGTTTGAAAACTCTAATTTATTTACTCCATGTCTCTCACTTGGGGATTTTTTGTCCCACGAGTTGTCCATGCCAAAACAGAGGCATTTTCGACCTTGAGTTGTCGTATTTCCACTATGTTATAAATGATTAAAGGAGAAAATATGTGTATGAATAGAGATAGGTAAAATACTAACAATACCCATATATATAAACATGCATAAGAAAGTAACCATACAGAAACAGAAAATTATTCTTTTTGTGTCAATATAATGGAAGATATATAGTTATAGGAAATTATAGTAGCAAAACACTTAAGGATAATTCCAATAGTAAAAACCCATAATAGAAATATATAAATACGGTCCCTATACAATTCACGGTGTAATTTCAATGGATTCCATAACAATGATGGATAACACATATTTGTAGTTCAGGTACCATTGTAACATCAGCATGTTGAATATAAATAGCATAGTAAATATCTATTAATAGGAATACAGAATTATTCATACAGGAATTCAGAAAAACACATGATGAACCACTTATCTTATATAAATAGCCACCGATTGCATGCATACCTCTGAATTTCCTCCCATCCTTATACTTTTCTCCTTATAAATCAGCAGTAGGTCACCCCCAAGTTGGGGATTAAACTCCACTTGGGAAAGGAATCCTATCCAGGTAAGATCTATGAGCAACAGCAATATTCCAGTTCAGGTGTCAATTTTAACAACCAGTCTATAGTCTCTCATTCCCCACATGCATGTCCCACCTCAGGAAGTGTGCCCCTTTTTTACTCAACATTCCTTCGGCTTCCCCACATCCCTTTGTGGGCTTCAGAAAAAGGTCGGACAAGAAGTCTCGGAGCCCTGTAACTGCATCTTGGAACCTTGGGAATCAAATTCTTGGAAATTCTCTCACCTAGAGAGAATGTCACAAGCCTAACAACCCACTTATTCAACAACACTTCTCTCTCCTAGAGATAAATTCACATAGTCCTAACAACCTACTTCTTTAGCTTAATTCCCATCCAAATTCCTCTTCAAGCGTCCTCAATCAAAATGGTGATGGAAGCAAATGTGTACAACATCAGCAAGGGAAGGTACGGATGATGGAGATAAAGACATCATGGTTGAATGAGTGCATGAATCTGGAAAATGCACTAAGTTTTCTATTTTGTTTTCATGCACTTGGGTTGACACTTATCATCTCTTAAACTCTCTTTTTAACCCACTTGGTGATTCATTTTTCCTTTTCCAAAGGCTTAGTAAAAAAATCATGTCCATGCCTTGTTTTCCTTTGTTAGAAATATTTTATTAATATTTCCTTGGTTTAATCCCCATGGCTTATCTCCCTTCCTATATCCTTAGCCCCCTTTCCCATCTAGTGGAGTTTATCCTGTTAGAAAAATAGGATCACGGAACAATAAAATAAAACAAATGCGGAAATAAAACACAGATCATACACAATACAATAGGGACACAGATATACACAGTTCACTAGTGTGGGCTACATCCACCAAAGAAATTGGAAGGTCTTTCCTTTATTATTATCTAGTAAAATGAAGGGATACAACCTACAGCACACTCATTGTAACTTCCTTTTCTTTCTCTCACAGACTCCTCTTTCAGAATACAATATTCGTAATGATACATAGCCACAATACATTTCCCTCGTAAAAGAGGGTTTCCTTCTAGGGAAAAAAACCCTAACATAACTTCTACCATCATATCTATGACCTTATAATGAACGGTCCAGATTTACTATGAAATTGCAATATACATTTACAAGGAAATTTTTCTTTTGGGGGGTCGCTTTCCCTTGGACCCGCTGAGGGGGTAACCCCCCTCCACACTCCCCCACGTGGAGGAGTGTACATTCTTCCAGGGTGTAAATACTTCATGGGGTATAAACACGGTTGAAAACAAAGACCTATGAATTAGAAAGATAATCAGGCTCCACAACCAACAATCTCCCACTTGGAGATTGATCTCAACAACTTCAGCATTATTTTATTTGTTGGACTATGAACCTTCTTCAACGTGGAAAATTTATCATCTTCACTTTCATGCTTGAATACCAATTGAAACTGAGCAGGAACTCATTTTCTCCCCGGTTACTCCCTTAGTTAACATGTCTCTAGGATTCTGGCTAGTGTGTCTCTTATCCAACTTCAAATGTCCATCTTCGAAGATGGATCATATTAAATGGTACCTGAGGTGTATATGCTTAGTATTCGAATGGAAGGTTGAGTTCTTTGCAAGATGAATGGCACTCACATTGTCACAATACAACCTACTATTCTCCTGCTTATTTCCCAATTCCTCCATAAACCTCTGTAACCAAATCATCTCTTCACTAGCATCTGTAGTAGCAACATACTCTACCATTGTTGTTGAAAGTGAAACAACCTTTTGCAGTTTTTAAATCCAAGTTATTGTTGTTCCACCTACATTAGAAACATACCATGTGGTGCTACCCCTGCTATCTTTATCATTTTCCATATCTGAATCAACATATCACTGCAGAACAATGTATGAACCTCCAAAACATAATGCATGAGTAGCATTACCTCTCAAATACCTGAGAATCCACTTTACTTCCTCCCAATTTTCTTTACCTGGATTGTTCATATACCTGCTCACAACTCCCACTACATGTGCAATATCTACTCTTGTGCAAACCATCGCATACATCAAGATGTCAAATGTTGATGAATAAGGGACCCTGGACATGTATTTTATCTCCTCCTGTGTCTTGGGACACATTTCCTTTGTTAATTTTAAATGGCTGGCCAAAGGTGTACTAATTGGTTTTTCATTCTTCATTCTAAACCTTTCCAATTGGTTTTTCATTCTTCATTCTAAACCTTTCCAACACCTTCTCCATGTACTCACCCTGATATAATGTCAAATTGTGATTTTTCATGTCTCGTGTTATTCTCATACCAAGGATTTTCTTTGCAGCACCCAAATCCTACATTGCAAATGAATTAGCTAATTTCTTCTTTATCACATTTGTATCCTGCATATTAGACCCTGCAACAAGCATGTCATCTATATACAATAGAAAGATAATATAGCTTCCATTTTTCTAGACTTTAAAATAAACACAGTGATCAGAATGATAGATACTATAACCTTGTTCTGTCATAAACCTATCAAACTTCAAATACCACTGTCTTGGAGCTTTCTTTAAGCCATACAAACTCTTCTTCAACCTGCATACCAAATCTTCCTTCCCTTTGACCTCATACCCTTGTGGTTGTTGCATATAAATATCTTCCTCCAAATCCCCATGGAGAAAAGTTGTTTTTAAATCTAATTGTTCAAGATGCAAATCTTCTAATGCCACAAGACTTAAAATAGTCCTAATTGAATTCATTTTAACAATAGGTAAAAATATTTCATCAAAATCTATACCTTTCTTTTGTGCAAACCCCTTTACAACAAGTCTAGCCTTGTACTTCTTTTTTCCCCTATCTTCTTCTTCAACTTGTAAACCCATTTATTCTGTAATGCTCTTTTTCCTGCAGGAAACTAAAACAATTCCCAAGTCTGGTTATTTACCAAGGAATCTGTTTCCTCTTTCATGCCTTGCTCCCATTTCCTTTTAGTGTCTACCTGCATTGCCTCTTCATAACATTATGGTTCAGTAGAATCAGTCACCAATAAATAATACAATGAAGGAGAGTATCATTCAGGGGGTATACTTAACCCGGTAGATCTTCTAACAAAACTTGTAGGAGTTTGAGGTACATATTGATCCTGTTGCTGTGCATTTTGATTTTCTGGTACCTTTGGAATTTCTTTTTCAGTGATCTCATCAAGCACTATGTATTCTGGTTTTTCTTTTTCCTGTTTCTTTCCCTGCAACTGATCTTTTTACATGACCTTCTCATTGAATATGACATCTCTACTCCTAATGATTTTGTTATTTTCATAATCCAATAAGATATAACCAAAATCCTTAACATTGTATCCAATAAAGGTACACTTCTTGGATTTTTCCTCAAGCTTTGTTCTATTTTCTTTATCAATATGGACAAATGATTCACAACCGAAATTCGTCAAAAAAGAATAGTTTACCTTTTTACCTTTCCATGCCTCCTCTGTAATTCTACCATCCAAAGAGCTTGAAATTCATATGTTTATTAAGTAAACATTAGTATCTACATCATATTCCCATAACTGTAAGGGAAAACCAACATGCAATCTCGTACTCCTTGCATTCTCCATGATTTTCATGTTCATCCTTTATGACATACCATTTTCTTGTGGTGTTCTTGGAACTGTCTTCTCTCTATGAATCCCATGGTATGAACAGTAATCCTCAAACTCCTTGCTACAATATTCACCTCCATTGTCTGATCTAAGACACTTCAACCTTTTTCCTGTCTCATTCTCAAGCAAATATTTCCATTTCTTAAAAGTATCAAAAACATCATTTTTTTGTCAAATGCAATAAACCCAAGTTTTTCTAGTTGCATCATCAATAAAAGTGGCATAATAATGAGAGCCACCAAGAGATGATACCTGATTTGGTCCCCATACATATGTATGCACAAGATATAACCTTTCACTCTTCTTTTTGTTTTCGACTCTGAGAAATTTGACTCTCTTATGTTTTCCATAAACACAATGCTCGCATAAATCCAAATCAATTTGTTTAAGATCTGGCAACAAATTTATTTTGTGAAGTATCTGCATCCCCTTCTCACTCATGTGTCCAATCCTATTATGCCACATTGTTGTATCCACTCTTGTAGAATCTAAATAGATAGAAGATTCAGTATTACCATTACATAAATACAATGTACCTACCTTCTCTCCTTTTTCTATCACCAATGATCCTTTGGTGACCTCCCACACTATTGACGATTAAAAAATGCCACCGAAATTTCATTCGCAAAGTGTTGCTAAAAACCTATTATTATAAAAATTAAATAATACTAGTAGGTGGGACCCCCTTAAACTATCAAAGGTCAAATCTGTTCATTTTTTATGTTATGATGATGTGCGACACAGCTTACATGGTTGATGAGATCTTGTTGTTATTGGTCATAATTTGAGCTTATGAAGTGTTGATTCCTTATGTTACTACAGCCTATGTTATTCATTAATATCATTGTTATCTGTTCTTATCACACCTGCACAACAAACATGTTAGTGAAATTACATGAAGGGCAGTTTTGAGAAAGGCAAAAATACTATACCAAATGCAGAGAAAAGGGATCCAATTCTGCAATACTACATGCGAACAATTAGAAGGAAATGAAAAACAATTGCAAAAGGGAATAATTTAAAGCTATCCTATAAACTATAATACATGCATGAAAGACTTAACGATTATTGTTGAAATCCTAGCTAGCAAGTAAATGGACATGCAATTTTGATTGAGTTATATGGTTAATATGCATATGGTATGAATGTTGGTGGCACATTTGGCAAGGTAATAGTGAAAATGGTTATGTGAATTGTTGAATTATATGGAACTTGGGAATTATGTTATGGCATAAGTTAGAAAGGTGATATGGCCACATTGTTGATTTTAATCAATGATGGTCTCGATACATGGATTGATTTATGGTGTTAATGAAGAACTCATTAGCATATATTGATGAATTAATGCATTGTGGGTGGAGGTGATGTGCATTTACTGCACGACACCTTTACTCCTCCCATTAGCCGCCACCCTAGTCGAGCTATTGTTCAATATTGTTGTTGTGGTTATGATCCAAATTATTAGCACAGAGGAACTACTCAACCAGCTTTCATTTTAAGGAATTTGATTACAAGTATGTTCTTTTTTTTTCCATTTGTGACTCTACTCTGGTTATGAAATGATTACTGGCTCAGATGTATTGGTTTGTACTTTCCTAAGCATTGCAACTATGTGAAATTGGGTTCTTGAATTGAATGGTTCTTCCTGCAATGATATTGAATTCGTATAAGATATTGATCATCCTGGGTAGTATCTCTCTATTATCCTTGTTGGTTTAAGTGGAGGGTTTTTGTTTGGTCTTGAGTGGATAGCTATATTCATGCATTGTCACTGAATCCAGTCTTTGTCTTTTTGGGGTTTAATGGTTAAGGGCATTCTGCATCAATGTGTTTTGTTCACTTCATCATTGGTTGATTTCACTTCTAAGGGTCATGAAATGGGTTTTCCTGTTCTTACTCAGCCCTGTATTCACCTCTGTGCAGTGGTTGTTTGACCGAAGAGCACGAGGGTTATACCCTGTGTGCATTAAATAACATTGTCTGTCTGAACTAGAGCCCCACTTTTCGGTTATGGACCCCTATCATGGATTTGTACCTGTTCACGAATGAGTTGCAGTTCTTCTTGTGTATGAACCATGGCCTCGGATTTTTCACCATTACAAGGAGTGGCTTTGTTATCCCTTTGTTGGTTATGGAACAAACCTAGCCCTCTAGTCTGAAGAGTGATAGAGAAGACCAGCCTGACCTATTGGTTTTACGACTTGGTTATTATTGGATGGTTGTATAATTGTCGACTAATTTGAGAACAGGGTCACCCAGTGTAATGTCCCTTTCCAAATAGAATCTCCAGAGAGGAGGCTTAATGGTCTAAACCGCCCCGTTAGACTATAACCA
>JZKD02S1080624.1:0-13161 GCA_000966675.3 Picea glauca | reverse complement strand
AAGTGGGCAAAGTGACCTAGAAGATGTTTTTAAGGAAGCTACTTGGAGAGTATAAATAAGAGGAAAGACTCTCTCATTTAAGACACACTTGAGAATATTGAATACCTATAGGTTTATGAGGTAACCAAAGGATATCTAAGACAAATTTATGAGGAAAGTGAAGAAAATAAGGCTGGAATTTAAGGAAGGATAAATTCTTTTGATGATGCTTTCTAAGGTATGTTTTTGTTTTTCAAGACATCTCACCATTTTCGCAATAAATTTTTTTATAGAATGATTCAGATCATGAAATTGATATTCCATTGAGGAAACATATCCAAGTATCTATGGTAAAAAATTCATCTTGTGGGTCGTTTTATTTTTGGAGTTACACTCCGTGGAAAATATGGTTTGTGGCTAGTCCTGATACTAGTCAAAAACATGTCTTTCGGGTAAAAACGTCATAACTTATTCATAACATATCCAAATTCAGTAAGAAAAAAAGTGTTGGTTAGAGTACAGTATTTAGTGTTTTGTGTAACATTTTCAGATCAATTCAATAAATATTCTGTGTGGGGCACGCTCTACAAGTCTCTCTCTAGAATAAACAAGAATTTAGCAAGGTGTGCCATTTTTTCCATAACTCATTTTTTGAGAGGTTCCAAGTAGTGACACATGGAGGAATTGCATAAAAAACATTGAAGAACATTGTATATAAGTTTCAGATCTTTATTCATTACATGTACAAATTTATGATTATTTCAAGTTAGGGTTGTTGACTAATCCAAAACTAGTCTTGTGAGACTAAAGAAACGTTTGATGAAAATGCTAGTCTCTTGCTGTTAAANCCTTGTTGACTACCTCTACCTGTCCATTGGATTGAGGGTAGTATGGGGAGGAAAAATCATGGGAGAATCCTAACTGAGAGGAGAGTTCGAAAAAGATCTCATTCTTGAAGTGTTTCCCATGATCGGAGACTAGCTGTAGCGGGAATCCAAAGCGGGAGATGACGTGGTTGAATAAGAAGCGTGTTGTGGTGTCAACGATGTTGTTAAATGTAGGCATGGATTCAACCCACTTGGTGAAGTAATCGACTGCAACGACGATGTATTTGTTTCCATTGTTGGATGGAGGGTTACAAGTCATGAAGTCTATGCCTCATTTGAAAAAGGGGCCGACAGTAATGACTGGGTGTAGAAGAACAGGTGGTTTTCGTGCTTTGTTGGCATAAAGCTAACATTTTTCACATCACTTCACAGCATGGATGCAATCGTGAAACAATGTAGGCCAAAATTAACCAACGCAAATGATATTTTGAGCAGTCGACATCCCTGAGAGGTGGTCCTTGCAAGCACCAGTATGGCAGTCGTTCAAGACTCGATCGGCCTTGTCGATATTCAAACATCGGTGGAGTATAGTGTCGACCCCTCGCCGATATAAGATATCATTGATAAGTAGGTAGAGGGGAGCCTGGTGACAAATACGTTGATGATCGTCTCGGGAGAGGTGGTTTCTGAATTTCTGTGTTCGTAGGTAGATGAGAAGATCATAGTACCAAGGGTCATCCGAGGGGAGGTAAAAGAGATGTTCGTCGGGGAAGTCGGTATTGATGGGGGTACAGGTAGTATCAGAGGGAAATGTCATAATGATTTTGGCGAGGATGAGGGATTTCTTTCTCTTGGCTGTTGAAAGTTCAAGGTTGTACTCCTGAAGGATGACGATCCATCAGGCAAATTTGCCATTAATTTTCCAGCGACTGAGAAAGTAGTGCATTGGGTTGGAATCTGCAACAACTTTGGTAGTTCGAAGCAAGATGTAATGGCGCAATTTCTGGACTACGAGGACAACTGCAAGGGCTGGTTTCTCTTCGTGACTGTGTTTCAAGGGTGTCCCTAAAAGATTTTTACTAATGTAGTAAATGACATTCTCATGATCATCGTCCCCTAGTTGGACGAGAACTCCTACTACTGAAATGGTTGAGGCCAAGATATAGAGAATGTAGTCACGGTTATAGTCGGATGGACTAATCAATGGGGCATTGGAGAGAGCCATTTTGAGATCATCAAAAGAACTTTGGGCATGTTCGTCCTAATGGAATGGGATATCATGATGTAAGAGGCAAAGGAAACCATGTGCTTGAGTGGTGTAATCGGGGACAAAGTGGCGTAAAAAGTTAGCTTGCCTTGTAGGCTCTATAGTTGGCGTAAATTTCGTGGTGGGGGAATTTCCGTGATGGCTTGGACCTTGAGAGGGTTGATTGTAATGCCACATTGGGAAACGATAAACCCAAGGAGGCAGCCAACAGTGACCAAAACACGCACTTGAGAGGATTCAAGCAGATGTTGTACCGAAGACACTGTTGGAAGATGATTCGTAAATCATTGAGATGTTGAGTGCATTTTTTGGAGCGAGTGGTGAGATCGTCCAAGTAGGCAAGAATGATTTGAGCCAGATCATGAAAAATGTATGTCATGGTGCATTGGAAAGTGGATCCTACGTTCTTGAGGCCGAAAGGCATGAAATAATATGAAAAAGTACCCCAGGGGGTAGTGAATGCGGTTTTGTACTGATCGGCTGGGTGAATTTGAATTTGGTTGTAGCTAGAGAAACCATCCATGAAGGACAGAGCCTCATGACCGACGCAATCATCGATAATTTGGTCAAAAAAGGGAGTTGGAATGTTGTATTTGGGACAAGTGTGATTGAGATTGCAAAAGTCCGTACAGACATAGATAGTGCCCTTTTTTTTGTTGACAGAGATGGGGTTGGAGACCCATGACGTATATGCGATCGGGTATATGAACCCTGCAGCATGTAATTTGTCGATTTTGGCCTTGATGGCCGCTGCTTTGGATGGGTGTAGTGGACGCTATTTTTGACGGACAGATGTGATATCAGGCCAGGTGTCTATACGATGTTCGACAATAGAGGGATCAAGGCCAGGTATCTCTATGTATGACCAAGCAAAAATGTCCTGGTATTCCTGGAAGAGAGCTTTGTAGGCGGTGATTTCTTCAGGAGAGCATGCGACACCAATGGTGATTTTCTCTATGACTCCAGATTTGATGGAAATGTCGATTTTGATGGTGGGGGAAATATTGGCCATATTGCCTTCTTCAAAAGCATCGGGGGCAGGGATATAGTTATTGAACCAATCTATATACCCTGATGGGAGAAAATCTTTTGTTTCGACTGAGTATATGTGGTCTTGGTTAGGAGGCGTGAAGGTTTCCTGTGAAGGAAAAAATGATTTGTGGTGGAGCACATCCCATGGGAAATCAGGTTTAGTTAACTCCTCAAGGATGTCTTCGTCGCAATGAAACTGTCGAAAATATAGGGGATTGAGAGGAGTAACTTTGGTGACGGTCACCATGGGATTGTTTTCTGGTGTTGATGATGTAGAGGGGTATCGCAAGGAGGTTACGATGGTTCACTCGACATAAACCAAATATCGAGATATTGTGGGTTGAAAATGGTAGTCAGGCGTAGAATTTCCGTGGGGAAATGAATTGGAGAATTGGGGGATTTGGGGGTAAATCCTCATATAAATCATCCAGGACCCATGGGGGATTAGGGAGTGCCTGAGGTTCTGGTGAGAATATATAAACCACATCAAGTGATGGGGTAGGGGTACTCACTAGTCATGCTAGAGGGGGGGGGGTGTAGGGTTTTGAATAAGGGCCAGTTGGTGATGCTTGTATTCAATGATCATAGGACATTGATATGTGAATTGATCAAGTGATTTGCATAGACAGCAAGGACATCTCATACGTTCATTGAATGAGGTCGTGACATAATGGATGTCGGTGACATGTGTTGGGGTGGGTTCTTGCTAAAATCTCTAGCGTACAACTGTTAGTGTCTGCCGGAATTGAGGTAACGTTGGACAATAGTGTGTATAATGGACATATTATGAACAGATGGTGCGTGCAAATTTGGTTTGCAGTCCTTTGCTACTTGTGTTTGGGGAGATAGCGATAGTACTGGATGAAGTTATGAGCAGTGGTGGTGCTCGAGGGAGTTGAATTAGATTGTGTATCTTGAGGAGAGATGGCCACTTATTGGTGGGGTGTTCGTCTTTCTTGCATAGCATGCAAGGAGGTTGGATATGTGGGGGAAGTGGAGCAGTGGGCTCTTTCTTTTTTCGTCTGCCCCCAGTTGTAGCAGGGGTGCTAGTGAGTGGGCGTGTGGGTGGGATGGCGGGGGTAAGTATGGAAATATGCATCGAGATTCCTTCTATTTTGGGAGGAAGGGATGGTTGAGGGATCATATCAGGAGGATGTAGATACCAGACTAGGATTGCCAGCACCATATTATGAAGGGTGAGCGTTGCGGCTACCTGGAAATCTTGTACACCCGGTGGGGGGTAAAAGAAAGGGATTTGGGTAATGGCTTGGGGGACTGTTTTCCAAACTGAGATATGGCCCTGGGGGAGGGGAAGATCAAGAATAGGTAGAGTTGAACNCCTTGTTGACTACCTCTACCTGTCCATTGGATTGAGGGTAGTATGGGGAGGAAAAATCATGGGAGAATCCTAACTGAGAGGAGAGTTCGAAAAAGATCTCATTCTTGAAGTGTTTCCCATGATCGGAGACTAGCTGTAGCGGGAATCCAAAGCGGGAGATGACGTGGTTGAATAAGAAGCGTGTTGTGGTGTCAACGATGTTGTTAAATGTAGGCATGGATTCAACCCACTTGGTGAAGTAATCGACTGCAACGACGATGTATTTGTTTCCATTGTTGGATGGAGGGTTACAAGTCATGAAGTCTATGCCTCATTTGAAAAAGGGGCCGACAGTAATGACTGGGTGTAGAAGAACAGGTGGTTTTCGTGCTTTGTTGGCATAAAGCTAACATTTTTCACATCACTTCACAGCATGGATGCAATCGTGAAACAATGTAGGCCAAAATTAACCAACGCAAATGATATTTTGAGCAGTCGACATCCCTGAGAGGTGGTCCTTGCAAGCACCAGTATGGCAGTCGTTCAAGACTCGATCGGCCTTGTCGATATTCAAACATCGGTGGAGTATAGTGTCGACCCCTCGCCGATATAAGATATCATTGATAAGTAGGTAGAGGGGAGCCTGGTGACAAATACGTTGATGATCGTCTCGGGAGAGGTGGTTTCTGAATTTCTGTGTTCGTAGGTAGATGAGAAGATCATAGTACCAAGGGTCATCCGAGGGGAGGTAAAAGAGATGTTCGTCGGGGAAGTCGGTATTGATGGGGGTACAGGTAGTATCAGAGGGAAATGTCATAATGATTTTGGCGAGGATGAGGGATTTCTTTCTCTTGGCTGTTGAAAGTTCAAGGTTGTACTCCTGAAGGATGACGATCCATCAGGCAAATTTGCCATTAATTTTCCAGCGACTGAGAAAGTAGTGCATTGGGTTGGAATCTGCAACAACTTTGGTAGTTCGAAGCAAGATGTAATGGCGCAATTTCTGGACTACGAGGACAACTGCAAGGGCTGGTTTCTCTTCGTGACTGTGTTTCAAGGGTGTCCCTAAAAGATTTTTACTAATGTAGTAAATGACATTCTCATGATCATCGTCCCCTAGTTGGACGAGAACTCCTACTACTGAAATGGTTGAGGCCAAGATATAGAGAATGTAGTCACGGTTATAGTCGGATGGACTAATCAATGGGGCATTGGAGAGAGCCATTTTGAGATCATCAAAAGAACTTTGGGCATGTTCGTCCTAATGGAATGGGATATCATGATGTAAGAGGCAAAGGAAACCATGTGCTTGAGTGGTGTAATCGGGGACAAAGTGGCGTAAAAAGTTAGCTTGCCTTGTAGGCTCTATAGTTGGCGTAAATTTCGTGGTGGGGGAATTTCCGTGATGGCTTGGACCTTGAGAGGGTTGATTGTAATGCCACATTGGGAAACGATAAACCCAAGGAGGCAGCCAACAGTGACCAAAACACGCACTTGAGAGGATTCAAGCAGATGTTGTACCGAAGACACTGTTGGAAGATGATTCGTAAATCATTGAGATGTTGAGTGCATTTTTTGGAGCGAGTGGTGAGATCGTCCAAGTAGGCAAGAATGATTTGAGCCAGATCATGAAAAATGTATGTCATGGTGCATTGGAAAGTGGATCCTACGTTCTTGAGGCCGAAAGGCATGAAATAATATGAAAAAGTACCCCAGGGGGTAGTGAATGCGGTTTTGTACTGATCGGCTGGGTGAATTTGAATTTGGTTGTAGCTAGAGAAACCATCCATGAAGGACAGAGCCTCATGACCGACGCAATCATCGATAATTTGGTCAAAAAAGGGAGTTGGAATGTTGTATTTGGGACAAGTGTGATTGAGATTGCAAAAGTCCGTACAGACATAGATAGTGCCCTTTTTTTTGTTGACAGAGATGGGGTTGGAGACCCATGACGTATATGCGATCGGGTATATGAACCCTGCAGCATGTAATTTGTCGATTTTGGCCTTGATGGCCGCTGCTTTGGATGGGTGTAGTGGACGCTATTTTTGACGGACAGATGTGATATCAGGCCAGGTGTCTATACGATGTTCGACAATAGAGGGATCAAGGCCAGGTATCTCTATGTATGACCAAGCAAAAATGTCCTGGTATTCCTGGAAGAGAGCTTTGTAGGCGGTGATTTCTTCAGGAGAGCATGCGACACCAATGGTGATTTTCTCTATGACTCCAGATTTGATGGAAATGTCGATTTTGATGGTGGGGGAAATATTGGCCATATTGCCTTCTTCAAAAGCATCGGGGGCAGGGATATAGTTATTGAACCAATCTATATACCCTGATGGGAGAAAATCTTTTGTTTCGACTGAGTATATGTGGTCTTGGTTAGGAGGCGTGAAGGTTTCCTGTGAAGGAAAAAATGATTTGTGGTGGAGCACATCCCATGGGAAATCAGGTTTAGTTAACTCCTCAAGGATGTCTTCGTCGCAATGAAACTGTCGAAAATATAGGGGATTGAGAGGAGTAACTTTGGTGACGGTCACCATGGGATTGTTTTCTGGTGTTGATGATGTAGAGGGGTATCGCAAGGAGGTTACGATGGTTCACTCGACATAAACCAAATATCGAGATATTGTGGGTTGAAAATGGTAGTCAGGCGTAGAATTTCCGTGGGGAAATGAATTGGAGAATTGGGGGATTTGGGGGTAAATCCTCATATAAATCATCCAGGACCCATGGGGGATTAGGGAGTGCCTGAGGTTCTGGTGAGAATATATAAACCACATCAAGTGATGGGGTAGGGGTACTCACTAGTCATGCTAGAGGGGGGGGGGTGTAGGGTTTTGAATAAGGGCCAGTTGGTGATGCTTGTATTCAATGATCATAGGACATTGATATGTGAATTGATCAAGTGATTTGCATAGACAGCAAGGACATCTCATACGTTCATTGAATGAGGTCGTGACATAATGGATGTCGGTGACATGTGTTGGGGTGGGTTCTTGCTAAAATATCTAGCGTACAACTATTAGTGTCTTCCAGAATTGAGGTAACGCTGGACAATAGTGTGTATAATGGACATATTATGAACATATGGTGCGTGCTAATTTGGTTCACAGTCCTTTGCTACTTGTGTTTGGGGAGATAGCGACAATACTGGATGAAGTTATGAGCAGTGGTGGTGCTCGAGGGAGTTGAATTAGATTGCGTAGCTTGGGGAGAGATGGCCACTTATTGGTGGGGTGTTCGTCTTTCTTGCATAGCATGCGAGGAGGTTGGATATGTGGGGGAAGTGGAGCAGTGGGATCTTTCTTTTTTTGTCTGCCCCCAGTTGTAGCAGGGGTGCTAGTGAGTGGGCGTGTGGGTGGGATGGCGGGGGTAAGTATGGAAATATGCATTGAGATTCCTTCTGTTTTGGGAGGAAGGGATGGTTGAGGGATCATATCAGGAGGATGTAGATACCAGAATAGGATTGCCAGCACCATATTATGAAGGGTGAGCGTTGCGGCTACCTGGAAATCTTGTACACCCGGTGGGGGGTAAAAGAAAGGGATTTGGGTAATGGCTTGGGGGATTGTTTTCCAAACCAAGATATGGCCCTGGGGGAGGGGAAGATCAAGAATAGGTAGAGTTGAACAAGTTCCAGGATATTCCTGAGGGAGGAGTTCTGCGACTAGTGGGGCATCAGGGATGAAAGAGGCCTCAGTGGGAGGGAGAGTATCTTCAGTTGTCATTCCGTTGGTGGAGATGACACATACTTGTGCTGAGGGATGGGTGAGTGGTGGTGCTCTGTGGTATGTCCCTAGCAAGGATGGGTCCTTCAAATTTTTGGGGCCCATATCGATGAGTGGATAGGAATCTAGATTAGTGTGGAAAAAAGGGAGGATGTTGTCGATGTTGCATGAAGGGTTAGGCTCATAATGTGATACTTGATCGATGGTAATGATATTTCTGTTATGGGGAAACATCATGGTTTAGAACATAGAAGAGGTGACTGCCTTCATAGCATGCTTGTAGCTACGAACAAACAAAATGTTGTAGTCGAGCGGGGCATCGATAACCTCAATGTCAATAAGAATGGTTTTTCCCCCAAGTTCGACGAGGAAATTTTGGAAGAGCCCCTTGAGAGACAAGGGTCGTCAGTCATAATCCCTTAGAGTAATGGTGGATGGTATTAGCTCTAGAGAGCCAAGTTTCTGCCAGAGGATTTTGGACATGATGCATATGGATGCACCTTCATCAATAATGCAATGGTGGATTGTGATATTTCGGATTTTAACCGGTATTTTAAAAGCGACAAGAGTGGGGAGACATGGTTCTCCACTGTCGAGATAAAATGTGATGAGTCAAGTATCGACAGGGTCGACTGTCCCCGGAGTGGAAATTAATGACTTCCATTTCATAGGACATGTTTGAAGAACTTCTAAGACTGACATGGCAGCGGGGGGTTGTGCCAATTCATTGACCAGACTATAATTGTGGGTTGCCCTAGCCTAAGGGTTGTTGACATTCCTTCGTAATGGAATGTGAGGGATTTGAAGAGGTGTTTCAGTATTAGGGCACAGAATAATCAAAGGTGGGACAATCGTGACTGGGGTGGCCTCTGAAGTAGTGGGAGTAGGGTCAGAGGGTTCTTTGTATTGACGACTGCGTGTTTGTAGAAGGACTTNTGTGAATTGATCAAGTGATTTGCATAGACAGCAAGGACATCTCATACGTTCATTGAATGAGGTCGTGACATAATGGATGTCGGTGACATGTGTTGGGGTGGGTTCTTGCTAAAATATCTAGCGTACAACTATTAGTGTCTTCCAGAATTGAGGTAACGCTGGACAATAGTGTGTATAATGGACATATTATGAACATATGGTGCGTGCTAATTTGGTTCACAGTCCTTTGCTACTTGTGTTTGGGGAGATAGCGACAATACTGGATGAAGTTATGAGCAGTGGTGGTGCTCGAGGGAGTTGAATTAGATTGCGTAGCTTGGGGAGAGATGGCCACTTATTGGTGGGGTGTTCGTCTTTCTTGCATAGCATGCGAGGAGGTTGGATATGTGGGGGAAGTGGAGCAGTGGGATCTTTCTTTTTTTGTCTGCCCCCAGTTGTAGCAGGGGTGCTAGTGAGTGGGCGTGTGGGTGGGATGGCGGGGGTAAGTATGGAAATATGCATTGAGATTCCTTCTGTTTTGGGAGGAAGGGATGGTTGAGGGATCATATCAGGAGGATGTAGATACCAGAATAGGATTGCCAGCACCATATTATGAAGGGTGAGCGTTGCGGCTACCTGGAAATCTTGTACACCCGGTGGGGGGTAAAAGAAAGGGATTTGGGTAATGGCTTGGGGGATTGTTTTCCAAACCAAGATATGGCCCTGGGGGAGGGGAAGATCAAGAATAGGTAGAGTTGAACAAGTTCCAGGATATTCCTGAGGGAGGAGTTCTGCGACTAGTGGGGCATCAGGGATGAAAGAGGCCTCAGTGGGAGGGAGAGTATCTTCAGTTGTCATTCCGTTGGTGGAGATGACACATACTTGTGCTGAGGGATGGGTGAGTGGTGGTGCTCTGTGGTATGTCCCTAGCAAGGATGGGTCCTTCAAATTTTTGGGGCCCATATCGATGAGTGGATAGGAATCTAGATTAGTGTGGAAAAAAGGGAGGATGTTGTCGATGTTGCATGAAGGGTTAGGCTCATAATGTGATACTTGATCGATGGTAATGATATTTCTGTTATGGGGAAACATCATGGTTTAGAACATAGAAGAGGTGACTGCCTTCATAGCATGCTTGTAGCTACGAACAAACAAAATGTTGTAGTCGAGCGGGGCATCGATAACCTCAATGTCAATAAGAATGGTTTTTCCCCCAAGTTCGACGAGGAAATTTTGGAAGAGCCCCTTGAGAGACAAGGGTCGTCAGTCATAAGCCCTTAGAGTAATGGCGGATGGTATTAGCTCTAGAGAGCCAAGTTTTTGCCAGAGTATTTTGGACATGATGCATGTGGATGCACCTTCATCAATAATGCAATGGTGGATTGTGATATTTCGGATTTTAACCGGTATTTGAAAAGCGACAAGAGTGGGGAGACATGGTTCTCCACTGTCGAGATAAAATGTGATGAGTCAAGTATCGACAGGGTCGACTGTCCCCAGAGTGGAAATTAATGACTTCCATTTCATAGGACATGTTTGAAGAACTTCTAAGACTGACATGGCAGTGGGGGGTTGTGCCAAGTCATTGACCAGACTATAATTGTGGGTTGCCCTAGCCTAAGGGTTGTTTACATTCTTTCGTAATGGAATGCGAGGGATTTTAAGAGGTGTTTCAGTATTAGGGCACAGAATAATCAAAGGTGGGACAATCGTGACTGGGGTGGCCTCTGAAGTAGTGGGAGTAGGGTCAGAGGGTTCTTTGTATTGACGACTTCATGTTTGTAGAAGGACTTCTTCCTCACTATAGTGTGATCTGTAGGAGGTCCTGGGTTGGCGTACTGTCCCATCTATGGTGGGGTTAGATGCATATCCTATTGGGTGTTCATTACCCCTTGATGTGGTGTGGGGTTTTGTAACACAACTGGGGGGGGTTGTTTCACATATTGTTGTGGGGCCTGCTGGGGAGCAGGCGGTACTGGGGGATGTGGTCCATTTCCAGATTCTTTCATCTGTTTGAAGTCCAGAATTTGGAGGCAATGGTGAGTATAATGGACATACTCACCGTAAAGGGCATAAGGGAAGTTTGTCTAAATATTTTTGTTGTTCTTCCTTTGGTGTTTTTTGTTCTTGCCCCTTGGGGGTTCTCGTTCCCCTGGTTCTGGTTTCCCCCTGACAGGTTGGTTCTAGTTTCCTCCTGGTCCGAGATTATTATTGTTTTGGTTTGTTCCCTTCTTTCTGTCATTGTTCGATTGATGGGATGGATTATCCGTATTCAACTGTTCAAAATTTTGATACTGCTGAATGGAAGAGGGTTGAACAAAATTAACCCTAGCATGTGGTTTTCCTTGTGGTGAAAGAATGGGCTGGGGGGACCAGGGAATGGAAAGTATAGATTATTCGGTGGTAATGATCCGTAGGATGCATAGGAAGGTGTGGCACTTTCACTAGTTCTTAGGGTGTAAGCATAGGTATAGGGGGTACCAAAACTAGGTTGGGTCGCGGGGCATATTGTGGGTGCTGGTGGCGGTCTGTTGGTGGGTGGAGGAAAGTTCAAGGGGTATGGTTGTGGATAAGGGGGAGGATTATAATAAGGGGGTCCGCCATATGCTGGTGGATATTGAGGTGTTTCATACATCGGTGGTTGTTGGGGGTGTGAATTGTGGTGTGTAGTGGTACCAATCAATCCATCCACTGAGTGAGACATCTCAGGTTTGTCTTAGCCAAATGGAATGGGTCTTGGGGCATCAGGTAGTACTGTATACAAATATCATGACTATGAATAAATGCGTTTGAACTATTGGGCCTTGTTGATGGCTTCTTCTTCCAATTGGGGGAAGGTGGCGGCCAAATCTTTGGCAAGGAGGTAAACAAGTGATTTGAGAAACCAATTAAGGCATTGTTGCTTGGTGGCTTCTGCTTTACATAGACTATGTCGCCAATGCCATTCATGAATGTGGTTGACTATGTGTGTAGCAGAGGTTTGTTTAAACTCTAAGAGTATTTTGAGACCGTTGTCATGATGGATTGGGAGTTGAAAGAAGGTCAAAAATGCTTTGGTCAAAGATTCAAAGGTCGTATGGGACCCAGATTTTTCTTCTATGTACCACTTAGCTGATGGGCCAGTGAGTGTACATTGAAATAGTCTCAGTCGGATAGAGTCATCCATAATGATATTGGAGGAGCACCATAAATAGAAGGTCATGATATGGTTGGTTGGGTCGTCTCCCACTTTTCCTTCAAACTTGGGGATGTCTGAAGGTAGTTTGGTAGGCATTGTAGGGTATGTGGGGTCATGCGATATAGGACCATTAGTGAGTTTAGTTAGATCCGGTATGTTGAGGGAAGCTAAGTATGGCATCTGGGGTTGTGGTGGAAGATTAGTGCCAGCCATGGTAGGAATTTTTTGTGTGCCTGACCCCGAAAGAGGGTTTGTTCCACCCATAGTGTGAATGTGGGGTTTACCTGACCCGTGAAGGGGTCTTGATGAAGTTGTACTTCCTCCTTGAGAATAAGTGTGCCTCCTACTTCCGTGTAAAGGAGAGTGTGGGTATGGTTGACCTTGGGAAGTGGACCCAAGAAAAGTGGAACCAACAAAACATGATCCCAAGATAGTAGCACTCACAGGGGTGTGAGAAAGTATGGTTGATGAGTTGGCAAGACTAGGAACTCCCCCTAGAATGGGAGGGAGATTTAGAAAGCACCTAGAATGAAAAGGATTTTGTGGTTCCCCTATGATGTCCGACTAGAAAAGTGGATGTGTGCAAATGGTGATGAGAGCAATTAATGAACAAGAGACTTTGTATAACTTGGGCCTTCACGGTATATCTCACAATCGTATGTAATCACAAGAAAAATATACATAACTCAATTGATAAAGAAGCATTCATGTGGGTAGGTGGACTTTGTCCGCATGGGAGAACAAAGAAAAAAAATGCTCGTGTCCTAAAAGATGTAACGTCCTTCCTCTCAAACAACACTGGACCTTCCAATAGCACTCAACAGTGGGGTCTAAAGCCATCGAAAGAGGAACTAGTGAAGGATGAAGTAATCAGTTATAATGAGGGGTAGAGGGTGCATATCCAGAAAAAG
>JZKD02S1080602.1:0-13161 GCA_000966675.3 Picea glauca | reverse complement strand
CCATTATGGATTGGCCTACACCAAAAGATGTAGTTGATATCAAATAATTTATGGGCCTAGCATGATACTATAGAAGGTTCATAAGAGGGTTTTCTAAGATCGGTTATCTAATCACCTCCCTTCAGAAAAAGGGAGTCAAATTTGTTTAGACAACAGAGTGTGAAGAGAGTTTTCAGTAGCTGAAACACCTATTAACCAATGCACCTGTGCTGAAAATTGCAAACTCAAACAAGGAATTCCTTATGTGTAGGGAAGCCTGCAAGGAAGGACTCAGACGAGTCCTCATGCAAGAAGGGCATGTGAATTTCTATGAATCGAGAAAATTGAATGATCATGAAATCAATTATGTGACACATGACTTGGAATTGGTCGCCATCATACAGGCTTTGAAAATGTGAAGGCATTATCTCCTAGGCAGAAAATTTGTACTTATGACAGACCATAGTGGATTGAGATATTTGTTTGACCAACCCAAACTCAATGCTAGACAGGCTAGGTGGATGGCTCTCCTTAGTGAATTTGATTTTGAAATCAAACATATTAAAGGAAGAGAAAATAGAGTGTTTGATGCTCTCACTAAAACAATGAAAGTGATTCACTTGGAAGCTATAAGGACCTGTGAATTAGACATCAAAGAAAGGGTTAAAGGTGCACAAGAAACATATGAGTTTTTCAAAACTGTAAAGGCACATCTAGAGCAAGATCCTACATGGTTGAAGTATGGGGGTTATCAACTGTTGGATGATGGCTTGTTAACCTACAAAGGTCAGTTGTATATCCCAAATTGTGACGACTTGAAGAGGTTCATCATGGATGAACTACATAAAAGACCATATACTGGCCATCATGGTTATTAGAAAATTATCACAACCACTATGAAACTGTTTTATTGGCTAGGAATTCTAGAGAAAATATGGTGTCCATTGTGCCTTGAATGTTTGATATTTCTCTGTGTTCATGAAAAAAAAATTGTGCACGTTAGAAAAAGCTCTTCTTTGTACTTAAATTGTTGCATGTACTTGAATCAATGGTTCAATGGTGAATTCCTACTATGGTTCCAATTGTTCCACTCAAAACTTTGCTCTGCATTAGATTTTTTTTTGGATGTCAGTAGCTCTAGAATGACCAACATCCATCCAAAGCTGAAATGAAATAAAGGGTGAAGAATTACTAGTTGTTGGCCATTGTTTCTATTCCTAGTCCATTGTAACAAAAAATTCTCCCTCCATTCATATTGTTGGCATTCGTTTTGAGTGGTGTCTTTACCATTGGGCATTTTTAGCATTGTTGGGCAGTTTTCTTTTTGCCCAAGTCATTCCCCTCTCCTATGAGCAATGTCTATTTCTTCTTTTTTTCTTTTTTTCTATTGGGTGGATTCTAGGTTACCCTTGGTTGTCCAAGAGCCTATATGCACCCCTTGAACCAGTTATAATACTCTGGAGTTGCACCAAGACCATATGCACCTCCAGTAGCGTGTCATAAGTATTCCCTACAACAACCCAATCATCCCTCTATTGTTCGATGGTCTATCATTGTATAATCAATGTGCCAATTCCTTAAATCCCTGTGTTTGGTTGCAAAATACATTGCAAATGCGTTCTAGACAATGATCACACGAATTGTTTTAATTTTTCTAAATTCCAGCTAATTGTTCACCTCCAACCATAAATTTGGGTGTCTCTTTATTTTCCTGGGCATGTATATATAGATATATGATACATTGGTTGCATGTTATCTCCTACACTGAATTGTGATTGGATAGATGTGTATCGTTAAAAGAGGCAAATATAAAAAAAATTGCAAACATAGATATGCGTTGGTGCAACAAAGTTAAGAATGTTGTGTGTAAATGAGTTGCTTATATTATTGTTAGATTACACTGCGAATGTGAACATATAGGTGATTAATAAATTGTTGTGTCTGCAAATTTAAAGATGATCACAAAGTCCTACTTCATTTGGCCTTGATAGAGTTGCAGAATGTTGTGTGAATTGGGATTGCAAGTAGCTAAGCGGTGAACCAAATCTAAAATAGAGTATACTTGCTTTCCATTGTTTGGCATTCAACTGGCCCAGATTTTGTTTGTTGGATTTTCGAACTAAGCATTGTACCAGTTAAAAAATAACAGTTGAAGAGGCACAATCTCAACCTCTTTCTAATTGAAAAGACCTCACTTAATTTTCTTCTATAGAGTGTCCATATTGGTGAAATGGACAATCCATAAGCCTACCATTTACAGATCAAAATCCTTGTTCCTTGCGATATCTTATTCAATAACATTAATTTTATTACATTTAGTAATGCAAAATTCCTTATTTTCGAATACAGTTAAATCAAGATAAATTTCTTAATAAACATCCAATACACGACATGACTTGACATATGCCCCATCTTTCAAGATCACAAATACCTTATCCAGAATTTATTCAAAATTATGTGCAAAGACGAAGTGAATCTAAAACATATGATACATGGCCAATTGAAATCTACTTTAATATATAACTTCATTCCAATCAAAATGAGACATCACCATGCCATTCTCTCATTCATGAGTCCCCTTGAAATAATAGAACAAAGTTATCCATGGTCCATAGGATTGACAAATTCATTCATAAATCTCATATTAAACTAAAAATAGTTGCATATATATAATAAAAAATTAGGCCAAAGGGTTGGCTCAATCTATTGTCACCAATATTGTTGGGCATTTAACTGGTTTTATGATGGTAGGTGCCAGGCTCAAATCCATCTGGGTGACGTGCACCAGTTTACATTAATGGGTTTACCAAGGATAACAACCATGAATGTGCAGAAGCATCCCTTAGGTTTCCCTACAAGGTTTTATTTGTAAAAGAAACATATAATTAAAACCCTCGGATACCGTGATAATAAACTCTTAGTTCATTTTTAGTGGTTGTTTCATCCAACCTTAAAGTATGTTAGGTGAATGAATGCCATCCTAGTGAGCCACCAATAAACCACCTTCTCAAATTCAAAATAGCAATAATCGATACCATTAGCCTAGAAATGTTGATAAATAACAAAACAAAAAATAATGCAACACAACCAACTTATTTGATGCGGTATATGTTTATAATAAAAATCAAATTTTGAATTAATCACTCATCCTTGTTGACTTTATTTACCATCTTAACCTTTGATATATTAAACAAACTCTCTTTATTGAAAATCTAAAACCCTAATCCTAAAATCCCCTGTTATAACACAGGTTGTAGCTTGGGCAAAGACCGACCCAACCACGAAAGCAAGTGCTACAACTAGGGAATCCTACTCCTAATGTCACCTCGATGTAGGTCCTACACTTCAAGGGTGACTAGGTCACTCTAGGGAGGCGATCTTGGTGACCCTAGGGGGAATGAGATGTAGATGGATGGAGATGAAAGTGGAACCCCTAGAAGTCAAATCTAAGTGGAGTGAGATGTGGAAAGTATGCCTTGTAAATCAAGTGATTGTTGCTTGAAAGATGTAGTACTTCTTCGGATGATTGTACCTACCCGAGACACAAAGAAAGATACCTTGCAATGTTATATGTTAGTGTGGATTAGCAAGTTAAGCTTGTTGTCCCTAAGTTGCAACAGTAGATAACAATTCATATCAGCAAATAAGACATACAAATCAACATGTAAAAGCATAAGATCAACCAATAATTATCAATGAATTTGGCAATCAATCATGACTTAAGTATAGCACTTTGAGAATGAATAAAGCAAGCTCTTATAAAAGTGATTTTCTGCAGTAAATTATCAGCCTTATGGTTGTAGCATTCAATGTCATGCAACAACATAATTAACCATGGAAAAGTGACAAGAACTAGCCTAAAAAGTGTGCCCTAGTTAGTAGACTAGGAGAGTGAAGTTAGAGAGATTTCCTAGGGTTAGTTTGTGAGATAAGAGAGAATTATCAGTTAGGATTATGCATCCCTAATGGTTGTAGATTACTTTTTATAATAGAAAACAAAGTAGTGGGAGAAGAGGGACGCCTTAATGAGGCAAGAGATCTCAAGGCTCAAGGAACACTTCTTCAAAAGATAAACTTGAAACTAGCAAATTTCACTCTTCCCAAGGCAAGGATTTTATATCTCTAATGCAATGAACAAATGACTAGTGCCTTTAAATATTGGGTTAATGGAGTCAAGTAAATGAACTAGAGATGCCACTTCCTTGGGGGTGTAAACCCTCTTACTCCCCAAGGCAAGTACCTCTAGTTAGGGTTTGAAAATGAGGGGTGTAAATCCTCTTACTTCCTCAAACAAAATCCTTGCAACATCAAGTAAACTTCAAGCAATAAATGATGAAGACTAGAGTGGGAAAGTAAATGCTCTTACTTCCCACGTAGCTCCTAGCACAAAAATCCTTTACCTGAAACAAATGATAGAATAAGAGCAAAACCATACCAAATCAAGAAGATGCTAAGATAATCCACCATAAAAGCTATAAACAATTCATCCAAGGCTAGCGCCTCACTCTTTCATCAACCATTCACCAAATATAGCCATAAACAAGTGCACAAGAGACAAATATGCCAAGTGTAGGGAAAATTTCAGATCAAGTCTTCTCACAAGAGGGAGAGTTATGTCATAATGAGATATTATGATCTCTTATTTATACAAAATGTCACCAAGGTGACTTGTCCACATATTTAGGGGTAAACCACAAGACTAGGGGTCAACAACCTTAATCTTTCCCCCTTTAACAAAGTAATATTAAACAATTCATTTAAAATTTCACTTTTTCGCAAATAAAACCCTAATTTATATGGACATCACCCCTTTAGGGGATATTTTGGCACAAAGGGGAGGTCGTTGGTGATGGAGGAGAGTGGAGGGGCTTCCCAAATACATATGTCAAGAAATAATACCACTTCCTTCATGATTCCCTCAAAACGTCTATGTGCCAAGGCATGTCACCTCACCACCATGCCCTAACCCCCCTAGGTGACATCATGCTAAAAAAGGAGACGTTTTGCCTCTCCTAGGAAAAACGTTTGGCATGTGGGGGCTAGGCTATGTCATCGAAGTCATCTTCAAGTCATTTCGAGTTCGATCTTCCTCATCTGGCATGCGGGCCCTTGACATCCACCTGTGGGCTTCAATCCCCACGGAAGCCCAAGCTAGGGTTGTTCTTCCAAAATTGTCCACCAGCTAGGTCCTGCAAAGACAAACAAGCATGCCCTCCAAGGATCTCAAGTCATAACATCATGATAAGTGAATCCAATCAATAAATGAACCACCTAAGCATGTGCATCAAATATCACTATATCAAAAAGTTAATTTCTCAAAGACACTATGCAACTTGTCAAGCTTGAATATGGGAGGGTTGACGAGGTGTCATATTGGGTAGATATTGCCCTAGGTCAAGGAAAGTTTCCAAGGGATCCCTCTCCAATCCATGTAAAGTGGGTGAGGTTGTTGGGGTCAAGACCCAATGGGAATAGGGCTCATGACATATAAGAGGTCATAATGTCTCATTCATGGGTGCCTTTGTAGAGGGTGTGTGGTACCTTTGTCCACAATGCACTTTTTCCAAGCCCATTATTTGCCATTCTTTTATTCTTTCATAATTTTAAGGAAAGGTTGAAGGTCACTGTCTTGGCATGGTGTCCAAATAATTCCAATGTCACCCACAAACACCTAGTGGAAATGAGAAGGTTGGCTCGTGACAAGACCCCCTTTCTCTCAGCCATGCAACTGAGAGCCATTACCCTGGTTTGGTGACCAGATGATGGCAATGTCACAACACTAGATATTCATGGATGTGATAGGTCGGCTCGTGATGGGACCTCTTGTCCTTCAAATAACCTTTTAAGCATTTTAAATCATATTTCATTATGGGTCACCCTTTACTCAAAGATAAGTGTTTCATTCCTTTCTTGGGTGATCCCTGGGCGAAGCATCTAGAAGGTTCATACATATGATTTTATATTTTACCCAACATCAATCCCTCTGGGCCTTCATCCCCTTCTTCACATAGAATTAGGGACAACCCCCTCTTGGGTCAATACACCCTAAAATCCCAAGAGATAAGGAAATGGGGGGAATAATAATGGAAAGTGGTAAGTATGGTCGGGAACGGTACGATGGCTCTGCAAGGGAGTTCCCAGTAGAAAACCCATCCCCAAGGAAGACCACTTACTAGGGCACAATGTCAACCACCAAGGTGAAGCAGGGAAAAAGGCATAATGATCCGAATTTTATCAGCAAAACGAAATGAATAAATATTATTATCAAAAGATGCTTAACACAAAATAACAAATATACAGTAAAATTGGTTTCTATTCAATAAGGAAATAAGATGAAACTGTAAAACGCAGTGGAAAACAAGCTTGCTAGAATGGTGGCGGCTTATCTCTGAGAAGAGATGTGACGACTGTGCTCATTCGCAATAATATGAATGTTACAATGAGGTTCCAAAAGCCTTTTTATAATAAGTAAAATCCAAAACCCTAACCCTAGAAGATGAAAAGCCAAAAGGTTTGTGGGCCGTGATGGGGGTAGTTGATATGTCAACTTCCCGGGGGCGTAACTTTTGCATACAATCTCAATTTGGGGCACTCGATACACCATTGGGAAGGTCTAACCGAGAAGAACGATTTTCAAATGTCCCAGGTCATTGCATTTGACAATCACCTTAGGCCCCAAATCCCCCAAAAAACGTCGTTTAGGGCCTCAAAAAAACCCCAGAAGTTTGGAACCCAAAAAACTGTCGAAAAACTGCCAAGATGGAAAAATGGTTTTCGAACCTGTGGAATAGGTTGGTGGCCACCGATATCCACCTAGATGAATCCTCCCTCCTTAGGTAGCAATGGTATCCTTTGCGTTGAGTTCCAGGGGGAGAGAGGGAAGCGTTTGTTGAATCTGAATCTTGGTGAGTTGCTTGCCTTGCTAGAGACGTCGCGTTGCTTGGTTTGTCGAATGTTGTCATGAACCTATTGTTGGCGGCGTTGAATCTGTTCAACTAGTCAGGCTACCTTATATGACTGTGTGGAGAAGGAATCTGTGTGCTTTTTTGCAGTCTTGTCTACCCGCTTCTATTGGATAGAAGGTGCTCAGGCCGAGGTTGTAGTGGTTGGAGTATCCTTCTGTTCACCTTTTGAACAGATTGTGAAGAATTTGAATTTTGTAGTGTGACATACTATCTTGTGGCGTTGTTTAGGTGGGACAATAGTTGGAACTACCTCTGGTATTCTGTAGAGATGATCCTCCAAAGTAATAATGACATTACGGGGTTGAGACTCATAAACAACATGGTGCTTCCACATATATGGTTGGCCCAAAAGAACATCACATACATCTAGTGGGGCAACATCACATAATACCTCATCCTTGAAGGGCCAGATGCAATAAGACAATCGACATTGTTGGCTGACATGGAGATCTCATCCCTGGCGAAGCCACCTGATGTTGTATGGTTGTAGGTGTGGTGGTGTTAGTAATCCCAATAGTTTGATGACCTTTGTTGAGATGAGGTTCTTCTGGCTTCCGCTATCAACAATTAAATGTAACGAGCTCCCCTTCACCCACATATGTGAATGGAAGAGGTGCTCCCCCTCTTCAAGATCTGTTGGCTCTTGCTCCCCCTCTTCAAGATCTGTTGGCTCTTCTGGTTGAATTGTTGTGATCGCGAGAATAACAGTGGGGTTTGTGTCGATGATCTGTCTTTTACCAGTATTTTCAGAATCAGATTATGAATTAGGGTTTGACTCCTTGTCTTTGATCTCGAACACCAATGACTGTTTTGAGCGACATTCATCGGTGTTGTGCCAAGGGATTTTGTGTAAATCACCCATTTTCCGGTGTCCTTCATATTTTTATGACCCTTATTTTCTCATGGCTTAGATTGGGTTTTAGGAAGCTATTTGTTACAGATGTCTTTCTCATACTTTGGTTATTTCAGACTCCTCTATGGAACTTTTCTCCCATTAAGTTTCCCACCAATGTTTGACATGAGGGAGAGCCTTGAGGAGTCCGAAGGTGATCTTTTCCCTGTCAGAAAAATGGTGAACAAAGAAATAACCTTCTAGCATATTTAGCCATTTGTCTAGGGCATCTTCATCTATCTAACCTTCAAATATGAGAATATCAAAATTAGCATGTACCTTGAAAGGCAAGGTGCCTCCAAAGTGGTCACTTGATGAAGACATGCCTGTTGTTATTGGCAGGCGTTGAATGATGTGGGAAAAATTCTCCATCATTTCGTCCCACTGTCACGTTAGAGCTTGCTCAAGCAACAGATTAATATAATCTCCTGCTCTAACATTTTTCTTTTCTTCCGCCATGGAGGGTTTCTTGGGCGTGTGAGAGCGATTGTCCTCAAGAGAAACAAGATCGAAACCCAACTTGCTATACTCGGACCGCATCGAGGACATCCACTAAAAAAAGATCAAGAGAAGCCTGCTCTGATACCACTGATCCAAATTTTATGAGCACAACAAAATGAACATAGATTATTGTCAAAATATGCTTAACACAGAATAACAGATATATAGTCAAATTGGTTTCTATTCAATAAGGAAATAAGCTGAAACTGTAAAATGCAGCGGAAAACAATCTTGTTACAATGGTGGTGGCTTATCTCTAAGAAGAGATGCAATAGCTGCACTCATTCGCAAGAATATGGCTATTACAATGAGGCACCAAAGGCCATTTTAACATAAGTAAAATCCAAAACCCTAACCTCGGAAGATGAAATCCCAAAAGGTTTGTGGGCCCTGATGGGGGTAGTTGATACGTCAACTTCCCGGGGGCGTAACTTTTGCATACGATCTTTGTTTGGGGTGCTCAATACACCATTGGAAAGGTCTAACTAAGAAGAACGATTTTCGACTAGCCCAATTGAGATCATATGGCCATCATTTGATCCCCCAAATCCCCAAAAAACGTCATTTAGGGCCTCAAAATGACCCCAGAAGTTTGGAACCTGAAAAACTGTCGAAAAACCGCCAAGATGGAAAATTGTTTTTCAAGTCGAATAGGTCGGTGGCCACCGATATCCACCTGGATCAATCCTCCCTCCTTAGGAAGCAATGGTTTCCATTACATTGAGTTGTCGGGGGAGAGAGGGAAGCGTTTGCTGAATCTGAATCTTGGGGAGTTGCTTGCCTTGCTGGAGACATCGCGCTGCTTGGTTTGTGGAAGGTTATCATGAACCTATTGTTGGCGGGGTTGAATTTGTTCAACCAGTCAGGCTACCTGAGATGACTATGTGCAGAAGGAATCTTTTCACTTTGTTGCAGTCTTTTCAACTCGCTTTTATTGGATAGAAGGTGCTTGGGGTGAGGGTGTAGTGGTTGCAGTATCCTACTGTTCTCCTTTTGAACAAATTGTGAAGAAGCTGAATTTTGTAGTGTGAGATACTACCTTGTGACACTGTTTAGGTGGGACAGTAGTTGGAACTACCTTTGGTATTCTGTAGAGATGACCCCCCAAAGTAACAATTACATTAAGGGGTCGAGACTCATAAACAACATGGCGCTTCCACATATATGGCTAGCCCAAAAGAACATCATGGACATCCAGTGTGGCAAGATCACATAATACCTTGTCCTTGAAGGGTTGGATTCCATATGACAATCAACATTGTTGGCTGACACGAAGATCTCGTCCATGGCGAAGCCACTCGATGTTGTATGGTTGTGGGTGTGGTGTTGTCAAAAATCCCAACTGTTTGATGACCTCTATTGAGAGGAGGTTCTTCTGGCTTTCGTTATCAACAATGAAATGTAACGTGGTCCCCTTCACCCACATATGTGAATGGAAGAGACACTCCCCCTCTTCAAGATATATTGGCTCTTCTAGTTGAATTTTTGTGGTCGCGATAATAGCAGTGGGGTGTGTGTTGATGATCTGTCTTTTACCAGTATTTTCAGAATCAGATTCTGAATCAAGGTTCGACTCATTGTCTTTGATCTCAACCACCAATGACTATGTTGAGTGACATTCATCGTTGTTGTGCCAGGGTCTTTTGTGGAAATCACACCATTTTTCAGTGTCCTTCTTCATTTTCCGTTGACCCTTCTTTTCCTGTGGATTATACTGGTTTTTAGGAACCTGTTTGTTAGGGTCTTCTTTCCCATACTTTGGTTGTTGCAGATTTGTAGACTCGAAATCCCGCTTGTTCTGGTGCTTAAATTTCTGCTAGATTTTAGCAGCATGTCGATACGCAACACCGAGTGATGAGATATCCAGAAAATCCATTTCAGTTTGGATGTATCTGTGTAGAGCCCCGTGGTATTTCAAAACCAAATGTCACTCGGAGTCTTTGATACCCAACTTGGTGCGCAAGGTATGGAAGGTATTGGTGAACTCCGAGACTGCTTGGCCCCTCTCTTGTTGCAATGTGGTCCATCTCATGTACTGGTCTTCAAAGTTTCCAACAGGGTAATATTGTTCCTTGACTGCACCCACAAAAAAATCCCAAGTGGGATCAACCCCATATATTCCAGTCTCTTGTGTGGAACTTTTCTCCCAGTAAGTTTCCCACCAATGTTTGACATGGGGGAGAGCCTTAAGGAGTGTGAAGGTGATCTTTTCCCTGTCAGAAAAATGGCGAACATAGAAATAACCTTCTAGCATATTTCACCATTTGACTACGGCATCTGCATCTATGTGACCTTCAAATACGGGAATATAAAAATTAACATGTACCTTGAAAGGCGAGGTGCCTCCAAAGTTGTCGCTTGATGAAGATGCGCCTGATGTTATCGACATGCGTTGAAGGATGTGGGAAAAATTCTCCATCATTTCATCCCTCTGTCGCGTGAGAGCTTGCTCAAGCAACAAGTTAATAGAATCAACGAAATTAATATAGATTATTATCAAAATATGCTTAACACATAATAACAAATATACAATAAAACTAGTTTCTATTCAATAAGGAAATAAGTTGAAACTGTAAAATGTAGCAGAAAACAAGCTTGCTAGAATGGTGGTAGTTGATCTCTAAGAAGAGATGTGATAGTTGTGCTCATTCGCAAGAAGATGACTGTTACAATGAGGTTCCAAAGGCCTTTTTAACATAAGTAAAATCCAAAACCCTAACCCCGGAAGATGAAAAGCCAAAAGATTTACGGGCCTCGATGGGGGTAGTTGATATGTCAACTTCCCGGGTGTGTAACTTTTGCATACGATCTTTGTTTGGATCGCTCGATACATCGTTAAAAGGTCTAACCAAGAAGAACGATTTTTGATTGGCCAAGGTGAGTGATATAAGCAATCACCTGGGCCCCCAAATCCCCAAAAAGCGTCGTTTAGGGCCTCAAAATGGCCCAAGAAGTTTGGAACCTGAAAACCTGCCAAGATGGAAAATCGTTTTTCGAGCCCGTGGAATAGGTGGGTGGCCACCGATATCCACCTGGATCACATAATGTCCAAACATATATCATGAAATATAGAGCAATCTAAGATACATCATACTCAAATGGCTTAAATATTGAAATGATGCTCACCATAATATTGACTTGTACCTCATGGAGTAAGGCCCATTGTCTTCTGGAAGCCAACTGATGTGGTGGATGCCATCTGAAAATGTGTGACCATTTGTGGTGGTGAGAGGGGTCTCCAACTGTGCAAAAGGGTAGTGTTGGTCATGTAGTCTCTCGACACTCCATATATGCAACCTGAGGGCCTCGAGACATAATCTCCTTAGTTATCCACAAAATGGGGATAACAACCCCAATGGAAAATATTAAATATCATTTTTTAATTAATATGGAAGACAACAAAATTATAATAATTTACAATGAAACTTTACACTAAGCATATAAAGTTAAGAAATTTATTTGAATAGACCATACAATATTGGTGAGGAACCTAAATTTAAGGTTTAGGATCTCAGCTCATTGAATAAAGACTAATACCCCAAATTGCTCTTAATTCATTAAACATCAAGGAACTTTGGTAGGCTAATGTGAACAACTAGCCACAAAGTGGTAATCCTTTTAACGTCGAACATAATGCCTCCCTCTCCAAGCAACCCAACCATAAATCACAACCATTTGCAACTATGTAAGACTGTGCATTAGTTGAAAAAAAAAATGGAAAAAAGGGTAAGTAAAAGGACGAGGCTTTCATAGATAAATTGTTGACCTCGATAATAACTTGTTGAAGAAATGAAACACTCAATTTCAATCTTTATCAGACATAAGCCTCCAACATATTCAACCATAAGCACTGCATATGCAAAGGCTCGAAGCCATCATTTGTAGTCAGGTAAACCTTGACTTCAGTGCCATCACAACCCTATCATTTCATTTTTTATTTTTAGAAGAAAACACACAAAGCAAAAAATAGATTCCTAAGTAGTAAGAACAATTAAAAATTTAAGTAACTTGTAGAATTTCACAAATGCCCATAATACATGGAATCGAGAAAGGTCATAGCTCAACTTTGCTCCAGCAGTTGTCCTTATTTTCTTCCACGACTCTTTATTGAAAGGAAATCCAATACAAAAGTTGAGCAGGTTTGTGAAACTTGGTTCCTTCTACGCTCCTTTCATCTATGTTTCCTACATGAGCCTTCCTCTCTATTGAGAAGAACATGTAATTCTACCATTCTCTTTATTAGATGCCCATTACCTTTCCACTAAGTAGGATCCACATTCTCATGGGAAACCTCATAGATAAAATACACCTTGCTTAGAACCAAACGAAGGGATGAAAAATAAAACACATAATGACTGCAAAATAACTTGTTGTGATCACGTCCCTCACTTTTCCTTTCTCACGAGTCCAACGAGTTTACTTACACTAGGGTCGCCACATCTTCAATCATTATTTTGGAACTCTCTTGGCAGTCAAATTAATGTAAATCAAGTAAAATGAAAGTATGTACTAATAAAGAAAAGAAATCATAACAATGAGTAGCTCTATGTGATTAAAAAAACATATTTCATTTTCTTTTCAAGTCTAACAATAAGTAGTGGATTCGAGGAAGCATTACCATTTTTAGTGCAATCAATAACATTAAAAAACATTAAACATATATATATATTTCTATACTTCACATTAATAATAATAAAAATGTTATATCCACATTTTTATTCCACTCACAATTTAGAAAAAACCCATAAAACATTGTATTTTTCTATATCAACTAAAAAACTATAGATTTAACATGCATAGATACAAAAGTAATTGTAAAAATGA
>JZKD02S1080580.1:0-13161 GCA_000966675.3 Picea glauca | reverse complement strand
ACTTCTAACCACTTGTCCAATTAGTAATTTATCCATTAAATTTATTATTTAAATAATTTATTTTGTATCCAATTTGACTTATAGTACACTCATCACTTCACTTTACCTCAAGGGGATACCTTTTAACCATCTTAAACCACTTTCCTTATTTTACAGCTAACCCACTTCTAACCACTTGTCAACTTAGTAATTTCTCCATTAAATTTATTATTTAAATAATTTATTTTGTATTCACTTTGAATTATAGTACACTCATCACTTCACTTTATTCTTTACCTTCTAAAATATCTTAAACCACTTTAACTACTTTGACCTTTTGGGGCTTCTAGATGACTCATGAGGATTCTCCAACTTCACGTGGCCATAACTCTCTAACCGTGAGGAGTTATGTGAAGTTACACATACCAATGGAAGTGGCATGACATGTAATATCCATATAGAATAGTATTACCTGAAAATATATCAAAACTCATACTGTTATCCATCAAACAAACTTGGGTTCATTACCCAAACCTGGTTTCTCCAACTTCACATGGCCATAACTCTCTAACTGTGAGGAGTTATGTGACGTTCCACATACCACAAGAAATGGAATGACATGTACTATCCATATAGAATAGTGTTACCTTCAAATATATTAAAACTCATACCATTATACATGAAACAACCTTGGGTCCATTACCCAAACCTTTGTGCTACCAAAATTTGCTATCAGACTTTCTCCAAGGGTTGACATCAATCACTAAGGGTTGAAATCAATCTACAATATAACTCTCCAATGTTTGACATAAATGACAAAAAAAAATCCATACCAACTATCCATCAACCTAAGCCAACTATCTGACATGTTTATGTAGATGCCCGAGGGCATGTGCATGAAGTTGATGGACAAAAAAGAGGCAATGGGGTGAGAACGAACATGCTCATGCATGAACACATGTACATATTTGAGAATGCACATTCGTTCCTCATGTGATAGGCTAAAAACAACTTGAACCGCCACCCAATATACCGCATAGTCTCCTCGACAGGAATGTACTCATGTTCTTGGGAACACACATGTGTTCTTGCTGGGACCAATTAAAAGGGATCACAAGAATTTTGTTTCCCCATTCCACCACCACACCGTGCATTTGAGAAATAATTGAGCCAATTGAATGCTTGAAATTTTTTAATGAAGTTTCCAAAGGATATTGACATCATCTTTGAGGGAAGACAAGTATTTATTTTCATTTAATTTCTTGTTTTTTCATTTCCTAAACTATTTCATTTCGCGATTTTTGTAATTTTCAAAGTTAATTTAAAAAATCAAGCTAATTTATATAAATTCCATTATTAAATTGAAACACACTAACTAACATGGAACCTGGAGACAACCAAAACCCGACACAACCATAATAAGGCACACCAAACCCTAATCCACAACCAACAAACATAAACATGAAAATAGAACAAGGGTTGATGTTTCTTAGATCAATTGTCCAAGACATAATGTTAGGCACTAGATCTATTATAATAGTAGAAAATAAGAATATTGTAGTGAATATCAGTGGAATAACAACAAAGAACATAAATATATCAACGAAACAACATAATATATGGAACCACAACACCGAAAATAATACCTTTATTGATAGGAAACAATGTTCACTTTCCTCTTCGAGGGGGCAACCTCCAACAAAGAAAAGCTCTATTGCAATAATTCTCAAGACAAATCCCTCTAAAACCTTTTACTCTTATTTATACTAATTCTATCTTCTAAAGAACATTCTAGAGGGAGATATTTCTAGAAGCATAAGCTTCTAGTAGGTCTTCTTACATTGACTTGTTCATATTTATTAAATAGGCCTTATTAAATAGTATCAACCTTTATTACATGGAAATATATTATTCTATCTACATGAGAAGTTAGGGGTTTAGGTCCTAACATGCCCTCCCCCTTGAAGAACAACCTATTACTCAAGGCTTGAGATGAGGACATTCTTGGAGAGTAGTGTTCGACTCCCAAGTGGCATATTCTAGAGTTGTATCTTTCCACTGCACTAACACCTCCTTGATGGTGAGCTGATGGAGATGACATTCATGCTGGTCCGAGACTACCTATGGTTGCAACCATATGGAACCTTCAACATCGAACTCTGAAAGATTGGTTTGATTTTGGCACTTAGTACCCATCACCTTCTTTAAGCATGATATATAAAAAATAAGATGGATCTTAGAATGTTTGGGAAGAGGTAATTGGTAGGCCACTGGTCCCATATGCTTGTGAATGGTATAAGGACCATAAAATTTGGGAGAAAGCTTCTAAAAATGTTCAAATTTGAGTGAATTCTTCTTGTAAGGTTGTAGATGAAGAAACACCCGGTCTCCTACAACAAATTGGCATTTCGAACGTCCTTTATATGCTTGTTGTTTCATACGATTATGAGCCATGAACAAATTGTCTTTAAGAGCATGCAGAACGAAGACATAGACTGTAATAGTTTTGTCAACCTCCTGAACCTTCGAGACCCTTGGTATGTAGGAAATAGATGATGAAGGTTTTTGTCCGTATACTGCTTCAAAATGAGTCATGTAGGTAGCAGTATGGTAAGATGTGTTATGCCACCATTCAGCTAGGGGTAACCACTAAGTCCACTAATGTTGTCGATCAGATGTGAAACACCTCAAATATGTTTCCAAACACGTGTTGACAACTTCAATTTGGCCATTCATCTGTGGGTGATAAGTAATTCTAATATGTAATTGTATGCCCTAGAGCCTGAATAATTCTTGCCAAAAATTGTTGGTGAAAGTGGGATATATGTCATATACAATAGAATGAGGCATGCCATGAAGATTGAAAATATGATCCATGAAAATCTGAGCCACTGTGGATTCTATGAATGGGTGTTGAAGAGAAAAAAAATGAGCATATTTGGAAAGGCAATCAACTACCACCATGATGACTGACTTATTGCTAGATTTAGGTAAGCCCACAATGAAATCCATAGAAATGTCCCTCCAAATAACTGGTGGAATCAGAAGCAATTGTAGTGTGCCTAGATCTTTGATAGTTTCCCCCGTGTTGCATTGACAGACATCACATTCAACCACAATGGTGCAAACATCTTGTTTCATACCATCCCAGAAAAAATAACATTTAACTCGTTCATAGGTTTTGGTAAACCCAGAATGCCCTACTGTGGGTGAAGCATGAAGCTCAGAAAGCATCGTGGATTTAAGTTGTGACCGATGGCTTAAATATAGATGACCTTTGTAGAAAATCCCTTCATTGTTCCAAGAGTATGTTGGAGAAATTGGAGAATTGTATTGCAATTATTGGATCAATCGAGAAGTTTTGGGGTTGCAGCCATTCCTGGCGAACAACTTGAAGCTAATCTAGTACAATGAAGGAGAGGGAGAAAAGGGATTTTTCTTCTTCTTTTTTTTTGACAAAGAATCAACCACTACATTTTATTTTCCCTTCTTATAAATGATCTCATAATCATATCCAAATAGCTTGGTCACCCATTTTTTTTTCTCATGGGATGAAATCCTATGTTCTAGGAAATACTTGAGGCTCTGATGGTTGGTTTTAATTTGGAAATGTTGCCCAAGAGATAAGGATGCCATAGATCCAAAACATGCAGAATAACCAACATTTCCTTTTCATAGATTGATTGGCCAAGATGTCACTTCGAGAGTTGTTTTCTAGTGAAGGCCAAGGGTCTACCCTCTTGCATGAGTACTGCACCAATGCCTTTCCCAGAGGTATCACATTCGAGGAAAAAAGTCTTTGTGAAGTCAGGATGGGCCAAGACAAGAGTTGCGCACATGGCTTCTTTCAATGCTTGAAATGATTGATCAATTGCTGGATTCCAAGTGAAAGCATTCTTTTTTAGGAGAGCAGTAAGAGGCTTTGCAATTTTTCCATAATTCTTAAAACTTGCGGTAATATCCTGTTAAACCTAGTAAACCACACAATCTCTTGAGATGTTTTGGGCAAGGCCAATTCTGCATATCTTCAATTTTCTTAGGATTCACCCTTATACCATCCTTGTTGACAATATGACTCAAGTACTCCACTTTTGAAACTCCAAAGGCACATTTAGATTTCTTGAGAAAAAGTTGGTGCTCAGAGAGTAGACTAAGAACTTGATCCACATGGGTAATATGGTCTGCCCAGGTTTTACTATAGATGAGAATATCATCAAAGAAAACTAGGACAACATGATGAAGAAAAGGATGGAAAACATGGTTCATGAGACTTTAGAAAGTGGAGGGAGCATTACATAGGTCAAAGGGCATGACCAAGAATTCATAGTGACCCTCATGAGCGCGGAAAATAGTCTTAGGAATGTCTTCCTCTTGCATATGTATTTGGTGGTAGCTAGAATGAAGATCAAGTTTAGTAAAATACTTAGCACCACTTAATTCATCCAAGAGATCATCGATGACAGGAGTGGGAAATTTTTCTTTTATGGTGAGTTTATTGAGGGCACAAAATTCTAGACACATATTCCAAGTACCTTCATTTTTTAGTACCATGACCACATGTGAAGAATAGGGTTTGGTACTAGGGCAGATAACACATGCGGCTAGAAATTCTTGAACAATTTTCTCAATTTCATTCTTTTGGGAAAAGGGATCACGATAAGGGTGAACATTGGGAGGAAGAATATTGGGGATGAGAGGAATGGAATGATCATGAAAACCAAGAGAAGGAGGAAGTCCCCGGGGAGTGGAAAAAATAGCTTGGTGTTTGGATATGATACATTGGAGGTCAGGATGCACCACATGTGTCTCAATTGCTTGAATAGAATGGAGTTAGGAAATAATGCTAGAATGTCCTTTCTTGAGGAGATTTTCCATTCGATGGGAACTGATGATCTAAGGGGATCCTGTTGTGATTCCTTGGAATTTATATTGTTGTCCCGCCTGTTGGAATTGCATGGTTAATTCCTTAAAATCCACGAGGATGGGACCAAGAGTACATAACCATTTTGCACCAAGCACAATATCACAACCACCCATATCAATAGAAAACATATGAGATTTCAGGTGGTACTTCCCAATTTGGAGACACATATTTTCACAATTCTCCCCACATTTCATGGAACCACCATTGGAAATCATGATTTGAAAGTTGTTGACTGCATGTATATAGAAATGGGTTTCTTGGGCAATACGATGGTGAATAAAATTTTGAGTGCTTCCACTATCAATTAAGATGATGAACTTTCAATTCTTAATGTAGCCAATGAGCTCGAGGGTTTGGGAAGAAAAGAAGCCAATGAGAGCATTCAATAAAATGACTGGTTCTACTTTAGGTTGATCAGAGGGAAGAGTAACCACAAGGCGGGTCTCGAGATCTTCTTCAGAAACATACTCAGAGATGGCCATAATTTTTTTTTGTTCCTTACACTTGTGCCCCGAAAAATATTTGTCATCATAATTATAACAAAGCCCCTTGAGTTGGCATTCCACCATTTCAGCTTGGGTTAATTTATGAATCTTGAGGGAAGTGGGAGGAGGGGTAGGGTTAGTAGATCGAGTGCAAGGAACAAAGGAAGGTTTGTGGGTCTGAGCATAGATATTTTTTTGGTCTTCCTTAGCACGTTGAGTAGCTTCCAACCAAGTGTGAGGGTGAGCCATGAGGACCTAGGCTCGAATTTCCTCTTTGAGGCCACTAATAAAACATTCCCAGAAGAAGGCATCAAACATGCCCTCTGTTTTGAAATCCAAGTGTTCAAAGGAATATATAAAGTCTGCCACTGTGCCAAATTTCTTCAACTTGGTCAAACGACCAAGATAATGGGTGTCTGTGTCAAAGCGGTCATATAGGTCTACCACAAACCGAGTCTAAGAAAAATAACCCTGGCGTGTCTTTCTATGCCATTGTGACCATTGAAAACTTTTTGGATCCAAATAGAGGACACCATAATGAAGTTTGGCTAAATAATCGATAATTCCATGCAAGGAGAAATAATGTTCCATTTAAGTGACCCAATCAGTGGGATCAGATCTGTCAAATTTGTTCACTTCAACTTGGGGAAGGCGAGGGTCACGAGGAAGGGAATTGGAATGAAGGGCCATATTATGGGAAGAGTTATCACCTTTAGAGTGTGAATTTTTTTCAATATAGGGAGAGCCAAGAGACCGTTTCAATCACTGGGTGAGGGAGGACAATTCACCCTTAACCTTTGCCAATTCGCCTGTAACTTTGGTATCAAGGGTGTCCAAGCGATAATTATTGGAAGCAATTTCAGAGGTTATTCTTTGGATGTATACCTTGTGTTGTTTGGATTCATCTTGCAGGTGAAGGAATTCTTGGTTGCGAGTGGTGGCCATGGGTGGAGGGGAACAAAAGAGGGGAAATGGGACCATGAACAAAAAGAGAAACATGATATATACGAGTGTGTTTAGTGTGAAAAGAGTAATGAAATGAGATATGTGTCAAATAAGGGTGTGGGAAGGTAAAAAGAGTTAAAAAAGATTATCACAATGATCAAGGAGAAAAGGGGAATCCAATGAGGTAGGTCTAAAATAAGGGTTTGAGGAGGTGAAAAAAAGTTTAAAATGATAGGTGTCACAAAGATCAGGGAGAAAAGGGGAATCTAACAAGATAGGTCTAAATTAAGGGTCCGGGGAGGTAAAAAAGAATTAAAAATGATAGGCATCACAACAATTAAGGAGAAAAGCTCGTAGGGGTGTAGACCAATTGGCATGTGTCGTGTAAATGGAAGGAATTGTGTAAAGGAGGTCTCAAGTTTGATTCTCACCCCACTTTATCTGTGTTCCATGCTTGTGGGATGTGTGGCGCACTTGGGGGTATATGGGTAGTGGACGAGTATTGACCACATGCCACACAAGTACAAGAACCGTGAGTTGTTGATTCCCCAAGCATTAAAAAAAAAAAATCCAGGAGAAAAGGGGAATCCATTGAGATATGTCTTACATAAGGGTACTGACAGGTCCCATACTCGTTTTCTCTTTTCCTTTTCTTTTTTCTTTTTTCCTTTTTCTTTTTCTTTTTTCTTTTTCCCTTTTTCTTTTTCTTTTTTCTTTTCTTTTTCTTATTTATTTATTTATTGTTTACTTCACTAGGGTTTTATGTAGATTTGAATAATACTGTAGTATCGAAATGCCCATATTCTTAACCGAAAAAATGAAATAAATGTATAGCAATTTTTGTAACCGAATGTAGGAGGAAAGGTTGCAGGGCAATAAATCTTGTTTGTTCCTTTTCTGTTTGTAATTTTTGCAACCCGAATGTCAGAGGAAAATTTGCACGTAAATAGATCTTCTCTGTTCCTTTTCTATTTTGTTTCCTTCCCAAGGGTTAGGGTTTTCAAGGTTCCTACAGACAATGGTTTTCCTTGTGCTATATCTCTTTGATATACGTGTGGGGTCCAACATTAGTACTCCACCCAATATATAAGGGAACCAACTAAGGAGGTTAGAATGTTCCCTTAGCCATACTACCTGACAACCGAGGTACTAGAGAGTATCTTCCTGAGTGGTGTTGTTGGTGGCACTATAGAAAAAATGCGGTTCATCGATTTATCTATGGATGGTTTCATGATAGATATCGAGTCTTCTGATATACCAGAGGTACATGGAAGCACAAGTCCATATACATGTGTTGTCTGATGCGCTACCACTCAAAGGGGTACCAATAGGGGTTCAAGGGTGTCCAACAATGTGAGCTTAACTACCTCTTTCATTTCCTATGTGTATGCTTTCCTGACCACAAATTTATGCGATAAATGACAAATCTCTATAGCTTAAAGATTTCAGAACACGTCTCTACCCTGGAAACAAATTAACCCACAAATCCTACCAAGGAAAGTGCTCTAATACCACTTGTTAGGAACTAGATCTATTATAATAGTATAAAATAGGAATATTGCACCGTATACTAGTAGAATAACAACAAAGAACAAAAATATAGCAGCAAAACAACATAATATATGGAACCACAACACCCAAAATAATAATTTTATTGATAGGAAACAATGTTCACTTCCCTCTTTGAGGGGGAAACCTCCAACATAGTAGATCTCTATTACAATAATTCCCAAGACAAATCCCTCTCATACCTTATACTCTTAATTATACTAATTATATCTTCTAAAGAACATTCTAGACAAAGATCTTTCTAGAAGCGAAAGATCCTATTAGGTCTTCTTACATTGACTTGTTCATATTTATTAAATAGGCCTTATTAACTAGTATCGACCTTTATTACATGGAAATATATTATTATACATACATGAGAAGTTAGGGGTTTAGGTACCTAACACATAAGGAGTACTAGAGAGCCCAATCGATTGTCATTGGCCACTTCCTTGGATGCCATCGTATTCTCCATTGTAAGTGCCCAAGGGAAAAGAACCAATATTGTTGATTACGGGGCTAGATTGATGTTTGAGCATTACATGACTGGCATGGATAAAAACCAAGTGAGAGACTTGAACATCAAAAAACAATAATTGATGTCATTATTCATTGATCCTAGAACTTGACTACAACCAACAGTCGCAAAGAGACATATTTGTATGGATTGGTTCATCCAAACAGAATTTAAGGATAATTGGATGGACATGTAGTTTATGGTGTGTGAAAAAACTCCCTACAATAATAGAGAGGTGCCCATATATTTTCTTAGGAAACTATGGGCATAGTTTATATTGGGTCACCATGTCAACTACTTTGGCATTGCTGAATTCCAGGGGGTGGTTCATGGGTCCACATGACAGAGAGAATGATAGGAATGACCTAGTGATAGGTCCTTGTACTTATAGGTGAAGGCCTAAACCCCTTGCTCAACATCCTCACATCATCGAAGGAATTGTGCATACACAATTATTGATATGAGCCTTGAATTAGAGCTTGATAACATGGGATTTTTGTAGCACTATCTCAACAAGAGGTGCCTACAAGTGATGTTGGTAGAGGGGATAGACCTTCAATGTAGTCGAGAGAGGGAACATGGATAGAGTAGGCGTTCATGTGAGCCTCATATATTCTATACTTGCAAGCATATTTGTTATGGGCCAATGGAGGCCAATGGACATGAGAGTTCCATGGAGGAGGTTAGTATCTTGACCATGTTTATGTTCTTCATGTGTGTATATATATAGTTTTTTGTGTATTTATTTTCATATCTTATTATATGATATTTTTCAGTTGCTATGATTCGATAGAAGGCCCTCTACAACTATAGATGCATTAGTGCCAATTTCCACCATTGATGCAACAATAGAGGTAGCTTTCTCATTTGGTGTACCACATACGCAAGTATGTGTCACCTTTGATAAATTCACCACAATGATTTGTTTGTTCGTAAACATCCTCAAACACAATGTTCTTATGTTTCTATAGGTTGTAATACCATACTGCGATGAACCATGTCTACCTGATATGGAGAAGTCACCCCCTTCACAGATATTATGTGTTGAGTTAATTCTTGTTTAAATGTGAAATTTGTTATATTGTTTTGGTTTAATTTTACATTTTGGTACTAATAAAAATATTATAAATATGTATGCAGGTTGCTTCATCCATTGCTGGGTCACTTGTACCACCACCCTTTCATTCACCACCAATATCAATATTCCACCCATCATTTTTCCCCAACTACATACCTAGTCCAGTCCTTGGCCACCCTACTCCAACTCTTAGGACATCTCGTTCCACCCCAAGGGATTTACCATCCCTCATAAAACTCATGGGGGTTTATCATTGCTCACTCCCACTATCTTTCCCATCCCATCCATCCATAGTGGTTGCACCTATACACCACCCACCCCCACCACCTTTTCAATTGCATCCTATTATCGCAAAAGTTGTAGGTTGGGAAAACCTCGATCCAACCACCAATAAACAACAACTTAGTGAGAACCTACCCAATTTCACCTTAGGAAGATGTTCTCGTCACTTTAGAGGTGAGGTAGTCACCTCAAGGGGGGAATCTCGGTGACCCTAGGGGGAATTGAGATGAAAAATTAAATGTATGAATGGTTTCCCCTAAAGGTCAAGTTTCTATATGGTAAAGGGAACTTGGTAATGAGTCTTGAGGGTTTATTGTAGTTGCTAATGATTTAAGTGACCTGCCAAGAGAAAATACTTGCCCGAGACACAAGGAAAACCAAGTACACAATGTAGTATGTTAGGTGGAAAAGAAAGTTAATCTTGATCTCCCTAATTGTAGAAACAATCAATGATATATATAAACATATAAAAGATAATAAGGGTTGTAAAATAAGTTCTAAAAGTCTAGTTGAATAAGCAAGATACAAGCTAGTAAAGACCAGTTCAACTCAAGAGTGAAAGAGAAAGACTTTAGAATAAAAGCAAGGCCGTCACAAAAATTCTACTGTAGTGATATTTATCAGCCTTATGGTCTTAGCAAACCAAGCCTCATAACATAAAATTTAACCAACAAAACTAACACTAAATTAGCCTAAAAAGTGCGTCGGGGTTAGTAGTTTGTTAGGGAGAAGTTATAACAATCTTGTAGGGCTAGTTTAGGAGTTATCTAGGTTTAGAGGGTTATATTTATTCAACCCTAATGTTTGTAGGTTAGTTTTGTTTAAAAAACAAGTATTAGTGGGTGAAAGGGGACGCCTCAATGAGGCAAGATAGCCTAAGGCTAAAAGAACAATATCCAAGTGAGAGAACTCCAAAACTTCAACCTTTCATGTTTACCAATCCAAAGTTTTATTTCTCCAATGCAATGACTAGTGCCTTTTATTAATGGGTTAATGGGGTCGTAAATTTAAGAGCTAGAGATACTACCTCCTTCGGGGTATAGAGTCCTCTTATTCCCCAAGGCAAGTAACCTAGCTAGGGTTTTGTCTGAGGGGTTTATGTCCTTATACTTCCTTAGAAAACCCTTGCAAACAATAATTGTATGCTTAATTTTATGGTGAAGCTAAGCTAGGGGTGTATGCACTTATACTCCCTACCTAACCTTAACAAAAATCAACCTTGGGATTGAATTACAAATGATAGTAACAAGTAAACTTTCTTACCAATCAAAATAGCAACAAGATAAACCATAACATGCCAAGATAAACCACCACAAATAGCTAGAAAATACCTCCAAGAGCTAGTGCATCATCATCATGTAGTCCATAAGCAAAGAAAGAAACATACCATAGCACAAGAGAACAAAAATCTTGAAGGTAGCGAAAATTTCAGTCCTTAGCTCTTCACAATGAGAGAGTTATGTCTTAAAATGAGATTTCTTTATCTCTATTTATACAAAATGTCTATCACATAGTTTTTCCACTTAGAAAGGGTAAAACATAATATAAGGGGTTAGTAACCCCTATCTTACCCTTTTCATCAAAACAATATTAAACAATTCATCTTAAAATTCATTTTTACATGAAAGAAACCCTAGAAAAAGGTTATGTCACCCATTTAGGGGACGTTTTGGCACTTTTAAGAAGTCGTTGGGGTAGTATATGCATGGCTAGGCCTCCAAAGGCTACTTGTCACTCATCCAAGTCCTCTCTTGATGGTCTTCAATCCTCCTTCCTTCAAAACATGCCACATGTCATCGAACACCATCTTCACCACCAAACCCTAGCCCTCTAGGTGACGTCAAGCCTCCATAAGTGACGTTTTGGAAAATTCAACTTTCAAGATATCTCTATATTAGGATTCTATAAACAAACAATTAATTTTTTTCAATGGGATTATATAAGTCCATTATTAATATAAAGTCGACCCAATCATAATGTGTATTCTCAAACAATTCATTAAAGAAAATTGAAGGGTGTTTTTATAGTTCCAATTCAATCTTACTCCAAATTTTATTCATTAAATAAAACAAAAAATATTCACATGGAGTTGCACACATGGTTTTATAATGCAAAATATTAAACACTTTATCAAAGAAAAAGAAATATTTATGGATTTTGCTTACTTAGATTTTTCATGGATTGATTTCCCTTGCTTTATGGAGGTGGAATGTATAGAGTTTGTTGATGTTTCTCTAATCCATAAAAGAAAGGTCATTGTATTTGCATTAGATGATCCATTATTTTTTTTCTTTATGTAGTAGAGTTAATGATATTGAATGATTCCTATGGATCAATATAGTTTTACTTCTTTGATTTGTGTTATTTTCTTTAGAATTTGGATCTTCGRTGGTTYTGTACCCACTGYGAATTCTRGTCGATAACTACAATAGATCTATAGTTACAAATACAATAKATTTGYARACACAACAAACCATTCTACAACCTYTRTTTTGTGACCAYAATTAACTTGGTTATGTATTTGARTATYATAAAACACTGGTCTAAAATAAKTAGTGCTAGTAARAAAAGAACATTACAACATCTATGTAGAAGGTTCCAAAATGTACAATYTAGTGATAARTGGYCCCTTCATAGATTCTCTGAGACTATCATGAGTAGKTGTACCCATATTWGGTGAAATATGTTCGAATTAGYCTTCTATGTACTGACTCAAGTTTCTAKTCCTTYACCTTTTATATTTCATTRTGCATYGTCAATGAAATTTATAGGTGACTTMWTTTTCTATTGTTTTGAAYAGATTCAATGAAAACATCAACAAGCTCCATAAGGAGGGAAAATATCAGACATAAAACAAAGACCATTTGATGTTGACAAAGATGCATTTGAAAAAACATGTAAAGATTACTAAGAGGCAAAGGGGATCATTGATGATAAGATGACACGAGGAGTGGACCTTGAGACACCATAGCAAAAAAACATAAAGTTAATAAACAATATATGTTTGTAGTTATTCATTTTGATTTACTTGCAGTTATTTATTTTAATATGATTTTAAATTGTTACCTTTCAATGATGTAATATTTTAGTACCATCAACCTACTTTCATGGTCATTAGTCGAACATTGATAAATTGATCTTATCTTATCTTATGTACTTGAGCTTGATTATGTTCGATGAAATTAACAATTAAACACTCTAATAGATATTGGAAATTTGTGTCAAATTTGGTTTCTTAAATTTGACGCAGGTTCCCAATATTTATTAAAATTATTCACCTGTGATGTATGTTGATACCGAGAGGGGGGTGAATCAGTATCAAGTACAATTTAAAACCTTTTTCAACTTATACTTAAACCATTCAATTATATCCAATGAGAAATGAACAATAGTATAAGAGTTA